>JASCQY010000010.1:18224989-18240807 GCA_030264315.1 Sardinella tawilis
GAGTCAGAGAAGGACTGGGTGAATAGGAGAAAGGTTTGGCTCAGTTAATTAACTCGAGGGGAGATGGAAAATTAACACATTTCCAAAAATGGTGGAGTGTTGCTTTAATTACTAGTATCGTGTGAAGACATTCTTGATCTTGGGGCTTTAGCCAAGCTGACGAAATATTTCAATATTTGTGTCTAAGTTTTATTTGTCAAACATAGATGGGTTTTTAGTACTGATGGGTGTATACTAGTGGAAATGGTCCCAGTTGATTTAAGGTGTTGGTCTCTGTTCTTTTCTGCTTTGTTTTGTTTGGTGTGGCTGCTCCCAGGTCTGCCTGAGCAGTACTACAGTCTGACGTGGTTCCTCAGCCCCGTGCTGGGACTGATCTTCACCCCTCTGATTGGCTCAGCCAGTGACCGCTGCACTCTGCCATGGGGCCGCAGAAGACCCTTCATCCTGGCCCTGTGTGTCCGTGTGCTGCTGGGAGTCGCCCTGTTCCTTAACGGGGCTCTCATTGGTAAGGGCTCACACTAGCGGCCCTCTCATTGGTAAGGGCTCACACTAGCGGCCCTCTCGTTGGTAAGGGGCCACACTAGCGGCCCTCTCGTTGGTAAGGGGCCACACTAGCGGCCCTCTCATTGGTAAGGGCTCTGCTAGCGGCCCTCTTTCAGGGACAGTCTAGAAACATGGCAGGGGTTTTGTCAATAGAAATCAGTTTTATGAGCTGGATAGTGAGAGCATTTTAAAAGTAACTATATGGCCTGAACATCTAACTATTCTAGCTGAAAGTGAGGCCCATGCCAGTTCCTCTCAGACAGCATACCATCATGTGTCATTAATAAAAGTTTGCTGGCATGTTGGCGAGTGTCTCTTGCTGGTACATAGTTTGTGAAGTCATGCTATATGAGAGAATTCTTGGATAATTTCGTGGATTACAGCAACTCTACCGTGCAAAATCATTGGGGGAACAATGGTGGCCCATCTGCCCCTCATGGGACTTCTATACATAAAGTTAAAATGATTCTGAAGAAACTGGCTCTCAAACAAGTTATTCAGCCTTGCTTATAAGTATCAAATGACATTCAAAGGGAACACTGTGTGATACCATCACAGCCAAACAGTTGGGCTGTTTTGACACTTTGTTTGCACCTAGTTGTTTGCAGCCGAGTGTGTGCTGGATATCAAAAGTTTATTTTCTGTTTCAAACTGATGAACCTGTTAGTTGTGAGGAAATGCTCTGTTTCCTTAGCGCTGTTTGGCCGTGTGTGTTTTGGCAGGCCTGGCCATCGGGGATGTGGTTGGCAATCAGCTCATCGGCATAGTGCTGACTGTCGTGGGCGTGGTGGTGCTGGACTTCTGCGCTGATGCCTCCGAGGGCCCAATCCGGGCCTACCTGCTGGATGTGGCCGACACAGAGGAGCAGGACATGGCCTTGAACATCCACGCCTTTTCAGCAGGTACAGTACGCTACATCCCTAGAGGACACATGCTCACAATGGGAATCCCTCAGCAAAAGGGCCCCGTTTACGGGATTTCATCTTTTCCGCAGTGAGACTCAAGACTGAAGGTTAACTCTGGGCAGAAATCTGTAAAACAAGCAAAAGCTTTAGCTAAACATTTGTGGGTGAAGGATAAACATGTTGGGTGATGGACAACCCAGCCTGCCTGTACTGGATGGACAAACATGCTGGGTGATGGGTAACCTGTCCTGTCCTGTCCTGTCCTGTGTGGAATAGAGTGGAGGGATTGTTTGCAAGTTCAGATTGAGAGACAAGTGTTCTTTCTTTAGAATGTTTGCAATAGAATCTACTGGTGTACTGATTATTCATTCCAAACAGATTTTATATGAAGTAGATTTGCAATTCCTAGGAATTACACAGTGTATGCAAACATTTGCAGTTTTTGTGCACACATCTGACAATAGAAAAAAAAAAACATTAGACTGTTGCTAGGCCGCCGCAAAGGTAGTCATGGTGGTTGCTCTGCTAGTTACTAGTAGTAGTTGTAGTTGCCATGTTGGTTGCTACAGGGTCGTCATTGTTGAAGTGGTTGCAAATGCAATAGCACAAAATTGCAATATGCTGTATACAGTATATGTATAGCGTACAATCTATGAAGAACCTATAGATTCCAATAGAGAATATAGAGGTGTTCAAACTTTATTCATTGCAAACAGATCTTCTATTAATGAGAAGTCCACATTAACGTACACTACTATAGTCATACAATATGAAGTACACAGTTGTTCTCTTCCATAACTCTTGTCCTTTGTCTGGCCTGCCTGTGTTGTGTCCTGTGTGGCTAGGACTGGGAGGAGCAGTGGGCTACATGCTGGGGGGGCTGGACTGGACCAACACGGCTCTGGGCAGAGCCTTCCAGGCCCAGGAGCAGGTGCTCTTCTTCTTCGCCGCCATCATCTTCATCGTATCCGTGACGCTCCACCTGTTCAGCATCAAGGAGCAGCCGTACAGCAGGCGGGACGGCCTGGAGGGCGACGAATCCGACGAGCTGTCTCTGGTGCGGACCAACGGCAGCCTGCCCCAGCTGGACCTCATCGGCGAGGAGGACTCGGCCAAGGGCGAGCAGGAGCACGAGGAGCAGGAGGTGCAGATGGACTTCCTCAACGTGGACATGGTGAGGAGCAAAAGCGACTCGGTGCTGGCCATGCCCGACGCCACCATCGAGCTGGACCCCGACCTGGATCTCGATCACACCCTCGGCTCGATTCCTGACGTGGACTCCCCGTTCGGGACGGACAGCGAGTCGGCCTTCCAGGCGGCGGAGCAGAGCCCCCTGCCCCGCTACGGCAGCGGCAGCCAGCGCTCCCTGGCCCGCTCGTCCACCAGCACAGTGGCCAAGGCCCAGCGCAACGGAGCTCTGGCGGGCTCCGGCTCGGCCCTGGTGGCCCTGAACGGCGCCAGCAACCAGCCGGGCAAAGCCGGGCAACGGCTGCCGCCACCGCCCTGCGCCCAGCCGCGCCACCGCCACTTCTCCTTCTACCGCCAGCCCTCCTTCACCTTCTCCTACTACGGCCGGGTGGGCTTCCAGCGGCCGCGCCGGCCCCGCACCAGCACCTCGCCCACGCGCATCACCACCTCCCGCAGCCTCAACGACATCTACGAGCTGACGCGGAGGCGGCGGCGGGGCCGGGGGCCAGGGCACCGCCTGCAGCAGAGGGGCACGTCGGAATCGAGCAGCGAGGACGAGGAGAGCGAGAACGGGAAGGCGGGCACCACCGTCAAGCTCCTGTGGCTGTCCATGCTCAAGATGCCGCGGCAGCTCGCCTGCCTCTGCCTGTGCCACCTGCTCACCTGGTTCTCCATCATGGCCGAGGCCGTCTTCTACACCGACTTCATGGGCCAGGTCATCTATGACGGAGACCCCAAGGTGATTTTGAACAAGCTTGATTTCTTCTTCTTGATGATGCAGTCTCACTATTACATGCTAGTCATGAACACAGCAACACTTCGAAGCAGCTTTAGTTTGGTGAAAGGGCAGAGAGCAGCTATATCTCCTGTGTTTGGATGGAAAATAACATGTCCTCCCCACGGGGCAGATTCTACACAGACGCTTGATGACATGTTGGCTCTGTGTGTGCACGTCAAGCAGCTCCACTGTTGGTTCACAGTAAATAGCAATGAAGGAGTTGTTTGCATTCATTTGTTTCACTGCAGCAAGCTTGCTTCAGGGAAGGGAGGGGTGCAAGTTGGTTGGCTGATGTTCAACTTTCTGGAAATCTGACAAGCACTAATTCTACATTTACCCCAAGCTGTCAGATTGCCAGGTTTCTGTTTTTAAGAACACATCAGTGATCTCAATCGATGATCAATGAACAACCAGAGATCTGAAAACGGCAAACTGCATTTAAAAAAATAATCGTTTTTTCAAGTTTTTGAATGATGCTTATGTAGCTGACTCCAGCGTCAACAAGGCCAACTGGTCTTACTAGCCAGGATCCCTTTAGAGTTGCTAATGGAATGGGAACTACACATTTACGACACAAATGTTTCCCACAGCTATAGTTGTGACTATGGAGCAGCAGCGTAGTTAGCCCAGTACAGACAAACACGTGCACCCCGTGGCTCCCATGCTCCTGCTGCCAGCTGCTCAGAGGTATGGCTGTGAGTGAGTTATCTTCTGAGATCTATAGATCTATACTGCTGTAGAAGCTGGGCACCAGTGGTGCCCAACCTTTTTTCATCTTGTGAGCTCTGTTTGAAATGACGAGGTTGAAAAGATGAACTACATTCTTTTTTTGATCTGTTCTTGAGCACATCGAACTTCTTTGTGCTGACTTCAATACTTTACATTACCTTAGAAGAGAAAAGAGACCAAAGACTTGATTTACCACAAGTAAAGTATACAAAAGTATACCAGTATTATACAGTACAAATATAATACAAAAGTATGCACATATTTCATTTTGCATAATATAGAAATAATGAAAAAATAAAATAGAATATAGAATATGTCTTTTATTGTCATTGTCACAAGTACAACAAAATGTGCAAGGTGTACTCTTTGTTCCGTGATACCACATGAATTCCAACTTTCAAATCAACTTTAATGGCATTGCAGTATATGTTATGAGAGTTAATCCACCCCATCGAGTGAATGGATTTTACGTCTATAGATTGAATGTGCATGTCAAGTGTTCGGATTGTGCATGTAGATTAGACCTGCACCCGGCTACTGCCACGCAGTCATGCTGTTGTCCAGCTACTCCCTAAGCTGATCCTAATGAGCAGGAAATGAGCTCATTAGCGATGTCTCCTGTGCACATGCTCAGGCAGAAAGAATATAGTTTGATTTTCTGGGGTTTGATCACCTGCTCACTCAGCCCTGATTTATATTCACTTAGTGGTGAACAAATCACACCCCTTTTCAGGGGCACCTTGACAGCTTGAAATTCCGGTATGTTTGGTATGTACCGTACTGTAGTATGTCAGTTCCGAAGCACACCGCTCACAATCTTCTGACATTTGCCATAGTAGCATATGGATAGTTGATACAAGGGTTCTCTCTTAGACTCTGAAGACATGATCGCTCTAATCTCATGAGAGTGCCTGTGACCAACTGTAAAATATTCGCCCACCTTAGACAGAAGGCTGCTGTTGAGCTGACATGTCTGTAAGACTGGCGCGTATCCTGTGAGTATCCTGTAGTGTGTATGGTGTGCACATGGGGGGACTGAGCTAAATTGATGGGCTCTTCTCTGCAGGCTGCTTCTAACTCCACGGAGCTGCAGAACTACCACAAAGGGGTTCAGATGGGCTGCTGGGGCCTGGTGATCTATGCTGCTACAGCTGCGCTCTGCTCTGGTGGGTCCCCTTCTCCTCCCATCCCATCATATCCCATCCCATAATATCCCATAGTATCCCCTCATATCCCAGCCCAGACCGCTATGCCTTTACTAGCTGTCCTGCTTGTGTCTTGCTCAATAGCCAAACTGATGTTTGCCTTTGCCTTCCAGCTATTCTCCAGAAATACCTGGACAACTACGACCTCAGCATCAAGATCATCTACATGCTGGGCACCTTCAGCTTTACCGTGGGGACTGCGGTCATGGCTATTTTTCCAAATGTTTATGTTGCCATGGTGATGATAAGCACAATGGGAATCTTTTCCATGAGTATATCCTACTGTCCGTATGCCCTGTTGGGACAATACCATGAGATTAAAGAGGTCAGTAGTACACATGCACACCTAACCAGCACATACAAGCACGTTTCTGACCGAATCACACAATGGCATATTGTGGATCACATTAGAAATGAGTTTGTGTAGTTCAGTTGAGCACAAATTGGTTGAGTATTTTGTCATATCCATAATCGAAATAGAAATAAAATGGTGCATGTCATTGATTATGTGAGATTTGAGTATTTGCTGTACTGTACATATTCTGCTGGAAGAGCAAAGCCAAAAAAAAGCCAAAAGCCAAATGGATGTTTTAGGAACACAAGGCCAGTTCAATCCCAATCCCCAACACGTCCCCCTTTCTTTGTCTCCATGCAGTACATCCAGCACAGCCCGGCTAACTCCAGACGGGGCTTCGGCATTGACTGCGCCATCCTGTCGTGCCAGGTGTACATAGCCCAGATCCTGGTGGCGTCGGCGCTGGGCGCGGTGGTCGACGCTGTGGGCACAGTGAGGGTCATCCCCATGGTGGCTGCAGGAGGCTCCCTCCTGGGCTTTCTTGCTGCCGCTTTTCTCGTCATTTATCCTGACACGCCTGAAGAGGAGGAAGAGGAGGAGGAGGAGGAAGAGGAGCCTGCTCCCATCCGCCCAGGCCCAGGCATCACTGTGGAGTACAAAGTGGACTAGCCCAGTAAGCCACCACCAGAACCTCAGAACAACAGCTAAAGGGCCTCCGTGTACCACTGGGAGAAAGCCTTGCCCTAACTTTATCTTGTAGATTGCACTGCCAAATAGAGCGTTATGATGCTTTGACAGAGACCTCTCATGTTCATGTAACAGAAACCTGTGGCCTGTTCTAGCCAATGAAAGCCTTCCATACCAAAGGCTCAGCATCTGATTGACTTGTGCCGATATTGCCAGTAAGCCTCGTACATTGTCTAAATGTACCAAGAGTGCCTTCACTAAGAGGTGGCAGTTTAATGTAGTCAGATTATGTTGTCAAACTCATTTTGAACATGGTACTGATCAGTCCTGAGAATCAGGTGAAGTAAAGAGGGTCTTAGATGCCAAATAACGTCTTAAATTCAGCTGTCTTACCGAAAGAACTTACTTATCACCGAAACGAGGCAATGTATGCTTATCTAACACTCTAGGGATCAAAACAACTAAAACGCAGCTTGACGTCTTGTTAGGTTTTCCTTTTCTGTGGTGGCATTATGTTCATTTAGTTGCAAATGATTTCAATCACAGGCTCTATGGATTATCCATCCACTCTTTGTTGAGAGCTTAGAGAGGACAAACCCATTGAAAAGGGCGCCGTAGACCTGTGAGATGCCTGTCAGGCTGTGAGCCACTGTGGCACAGTCTCTCTCTCTATGCACCATACCAAAAAGCTGGAGGGAAGCCAAGCAAGGGGAGCCAAGTTAGTCATTTTCATATAGCTTTGAGAACTGTGGCGTGTCTGTGTGTGTTTATGACGGATTACTTTTGCGAGCCTCAGAATACATTTTTGGTTGATTTGTCTGATGGTAAGCTACAAATGTGGGAATACATTCCATGATCTACTTGTTCAGACTTGCGAAGCTTTTGAAGGCCAGTCTGTATTCATAGAAGGCTGTGCCGGAACACCCACAGAAGGACCGACAGAGGAGGGTTTCCATGTCCTGTTAGTGAAATGTAGGCTTAAATTATTGAACTGAATTGTTCATCAAACTCTCCAAAGGCTATGCACGTTTCTTCAATCATTTTTCTCTGTCAGCAGAGGTAAGAGTTCTAGTTCAAATGTTGATGTGTTGCACATTTGCTTTTGCCATTTAGAGGCTTTTCAAGTGGGCCTATGATGTAATGGGCCTTATAGGCAAGGATGGTTGATACTTTGACATGACTGTTTAATATCTAATTTAAGAAGTTTCCATCTTTGACCTTGTGCTGCTGTCATATTTTGTGGAAAATGAAAAGAAACTATTCTTATGTTTAAAGGGAGACAAATCTTTTGTATTCCAGAGAAATGTTTTATTTGTTGGACAAAACAAATGTGTGCTGTGTTGTTGTAGTACTGCTGTGAAAAAAAAACACTTTATAGACAGTTGAAAAAGTTTTTTGTAATAAAAATAAGTTTTGCTGTTCCTTCTGTGTCCCTTTATTTACTCACAAAACCAAAACGCTGGTTGTATCATTGAATGCTCGCTAGGTGGCATATGTCCCCCTGTCAACTGATCAATTAACCCCCCTGATGATTCGGCGTCCCTTACTTCCCGTCTTTTCAACTAAATCCAGAGGACAGGACTGCTGCTCTTACAGTATGAATGTGGACCTAGTTGCTGGTCACAGCTAAAACGCATTATAGTCTAATCTATCGAAAGCTAAATTCCAGGGTAGGATAAGCAGGAAGAAGCGCGATAAGACACAGCGTCGTCTGTGATTGCGGACAGATAGATGGCCCTCTGAACCCAGCGGCAGTGGTAGAGGGGAGTCATGAACAGAACCCATCGCTTCAACTTGTTGGATTTACTGTACATCGTAGCGAGCGATGCCTGTATCTCTTAAATCTGTAAAGATCAGGTAGGTTGTTGGAATCATTTCTTTCGATTTCTGTGCTAGGGTTAGGGGACTGTTGTTGCCCATAGTTATCTATGCATCCTCAGATTGTGATTCAATAAATATATTGCTTATTTTGGGGGGTACCATAAGCCTACGACAGTTTGGTTTTAGACTTTCTTTAGGTTAAGTTGCAAATGTTCGGCAAATAAGAAAAGTTGTCCTCTTAATTTAGAAACCAAATTGAATAATACACCGCTGTCATGTGATAACCTGTTGCTTTCTCTTTATGTAACAACTTGGAAATGAACCCAAAGTAATGGTTATTTTGTTGCCCCGATAACAAGGATTTTTGTATGCAGTGTTCAAATGTTGATTTTTACGACTGGCACGGTCTGATCAAGCAACTCCTCCATCTACGTACAGTATAGTATAACGCCTACCAATGCAACTTATGCAGATGTTTTAACGTGTTTAGGCCTAATTTCGTGTGATGTAGCCAACTGTTTGCGATTCATAAACGTTCGAATCATTTTGCTATAGGAGGAAAAAGGAGGTTGCATGAGTTCCCATAAACTGTTTCCATAGTTGTTCCTCTTTGAGCGGCTCTGTTGCTCAGGATGACAGGGCGAAAACCAGAGGGAGGTTATTGCTCTCAGGTAGCCGATATAAAATCTGGTCATGTGCCTAGCCGGCCATACAGTTGCAAAGCTAGACCAAAGGGTACTCTACTGGCATATCTATCTGAAAGTAGTAGTGGCCAGTTCCAGTGGAAACTTGGAGTTGGTGTTGGAATGTTGGAGAGAAGTAGGACAGGCCCATCTCTCTGCCATCACAAATTGTGGTTTTTCTGATATCCTCATGCAGAGCTCCAAAATAAAGCTCATCAGAGAGATTGAAGCAGGCGCCAGGGCACAGTTAACTATGTGACCCTGGGAGTCGAAGCGCGTACCCTGGCCTCAGATGGAGGAACACCTGCCTCCTGGGTTGCTCGAGGCCTGTGTTGTTGTAGGTGCCACCACTGATACTCTCAAGGAGGCCTATCAGGTAAAGGCAAACCTCTACTGAACCTTCTCAATATGTCTCAGAACAGCTGAGTGTGGTTGCCCTCATATAAGGCCTCTCTGTACCTTCCCCAGAGGCATCAACAAGGAAGCCGAGTGGAATCTCCTGTATTGGAGGCTGAGGTCCTGCAGGTGCATGTGCCCCAGTCTGCATCCAAGGAGAAGGCCGCAGACTGTGCGGGTCCATCCGCTTTCAGTAGAGTTCAGCGCAGACGCTCCTTCATCAAGAAAAAGGAGCGACCGGTGGTGGCACCAGGCGACCCCTCACCTGGTGGGGAGGAAGCAACACAAGATATCAGCGTCCCAAAAGACATTGACCTCGTAGGCCTGCCTCAGCTGTGCTTCCCTGGTAAGTGCTCTGATTGTGTTAACCAGCGTTTGTGCTCAGTCAGCATTAGGCCTGTGAGTGACGACCACAAGCATTTTCACACCTCGTTGTAGACACCGGCAACCCGGGAAGACACGAGTTTCCGCTACTTAAATGTAGAAGTTGTATCAGATTGAGACACAAGATTATGCTGCTGTTATTTTTGTATGTATGGAGAAACACAATGTTTGTTCCTTGTCTGATCATGTATATAGGAGGTCTGACTGTTTGGAGTGAACCAAAAGAGCCCTGCTTTCATTTCTTGGTATTCACTGACGTGTTTGGAAACCAAACCCACGGAGTGGTGCTGCAGTACTGTCGGCCCGTACAGGTGCGTTAGGCCTTTCGTCTTTGTGCCCAGGCCCTTTCAAACAAGCCCAACTCACACCTCCCACAAGCTCGTAGCAATTGGTGAAGAGATTGGGTGTGGGAGTATCTGATTTAAGTCCTGGGTCGTGGCAACCCTCAGAAGATTGTGTGCACTCTTGACTTCAGTCCGTCCGAAAGACAGAAGCGATTCAGAAATAGAACAATGCACAGATTTGTTCTTGGGAGTCTGGACTGTTGCCATGCCTGTTAAGTGCATTTAAGTTAGAGCTATAATGTCTGAGTGTTCACATGGCCGAGGCTAATAGATAACAGACATTTCTTTCACATTACTTCTCCCTAAGACCCTGCATGGCCATGACTTCTTGTGTTGCATTTCCAGCTGTTTCAGGAGAACTCGCTTCAGCAGAATGGCCACTGGTCAAAATCGTCTCGACTCTACACAGCCTACGGGGTCTGTGTCATATCGAAGTACCCTTACTACAATGCCTTGAGGGACTGCCTGTCATGGTGAGATGGACTAGCCTATGATGAGCCTCTTCCCCCCATCTCACACAGTGCTTCCAAAATCATCTAACCCTGGTACTGTGTCTTGCTTTGCTCTTTTCAACTGCAGTCTTCTGAGTCAGTTGAAACATTGTCGGATAACAGACTCAGATCAGCGCGTGAGAGAATTCTCTGCTAAACTTGCACTGGTGCCCATCCCACCTCCCGGAGATCTTCATGTGGTTGGTTTTGATCATAGTTATTATTATTATTATTATTATTGACAAACAGTGTGATCAGCAGGTTATGTCTTGTCTTATCTTTCTTTTGGCAGGTGTTTAACCTGAGCCCCCTGGTGATTGTACTGCCCTCCAGAGAAGACAAACACCACCCAGTAGTAGATCTTGATCTGCACCTTCCATTTCTATGCTTTCAAACAACAGAACTCTTGCAGGTTTGATACCACGATCCAAAAAGTTTACCTAACCGATTTTCAGTCAGTAAATGCAGTACACAGCCATGATTCATGAGCATAGTCATAGGATAGTCTTTTGTTGAGATGTCTTTAAGTGCAGCTGATATGTATGAATGGCTAATGGGTACATAACGCAGTAATTGTGCAGTAGTAGACTGTAATATGTGTCCATTGCCAGTGTGCTCAGTAGAAGGTGAATAGTAGTAATTAGGCCTGACTCCTCATTCTCTGCTTCCTCTGCTTCTCTGTGTCTTGGCGCTCTGGGCTAGATCATCACAGCCATCCTGGCCGAGCGGCGGGTCGTGTTCTTCTCCAGCGACTGGGCGCGGCTGACAGTGATGGCGGAGTGCTTCATGCTCTACATCCACCCCCTGCACTGGCAGCACCCCCTGGTGCCCACCCTCTCCCACCAGATGCTGGACTTTGTCATGGCTCCCACCGCCTTCCTCATGGGCTGCCACCTCAGCCACTTTGAGGAAGTGTCTGCGGTAAACCTTAAAATTGACTCGAACCCTTTGTCCTCTGATTGGCCCCTGAGTCTAGCCATGTGGCCTCTGATTGGCCCCTGAGTCTAGCCATGTGGCCTCTGATTGGCCCATGAGTCTAGTCATGTGGCCTCTGACTGGCCCTGATTGGCCCCTGAGTCTAGCTATGTGGCCTCTTATTAGCCCTAGGTATCTGAACACGGCTACTTTGTCCGAGGATGTCTGTCACATTTCTTCCCAAAGCACGTTTCCAAAAATGTAACCAGAGTGCGTGTTTCTATTTGGAAGCTAGGCTGACAAACCCATTATTTCCTGTTCCTCTACAGGAAACAGATGACCTTATTTTAATCAACATCGATGATGGCACAGTGTCCTCATCCAGCTCAGAGCTCACTGACCTGCCTGCTATGCCAGCGGCCGCAGCTCAGTGCTTCAAGACACGGTAGGAGGACATGCCTTACTGTATGTGTGTAGAGACGCCTCTGACCCTCTGACCCCAGACCAGTGTTAGAGAGCATGTGCAGACAGACACAGTGTGAGTGTGAATGTGAATGTGAATGCGTTGTGCTGTGCAGGAGGAGAGGCCTTCAGCTGCACTATGACCTGGAGGTCAGCCAGCAGGGCATCAGCAGCACGGTCAATGAGCTCCGGGCCCAGAGGCACCACTGGCAGCAGCGGCTCAACTGGGAGATCCAGAACATCACCCTGGAGCTCATCGTCAACATCTTCAGGTCCGCTAGCTAGCCGTGCTGCACACACTGGGGCTGCCACCAGCTTCCTAATCATCAGTGACACCTTTTAAAGGGCATCATTTGAATGTTTGAATTCAAATGATTCATGTAGCCTACCTGTGTAGAGGACCACCAGCCCGTGTGACAGAACTGACAATTCTTAGGAAATATGAAGATTTACTCTGTAGTTGTAACAAAGATAGTTGTCCATTTTGTTAATTTACAGGCTTTGCATTTGTATTTAAATGAACCAGTATGTCTCTTCTCAGGGGTGTCAGTGATCATCTGAACTATGAGCACAGGGTCTTCAACAGTCAGGAGTTCCTCAAGTCCAGAGAGCCTTCTGACCAGCCTTTTTACAAAGAGGTGAAGAAGCCCCCATATACACTAATAGAGACAGTGTCATGTGTTTAGCCGCAACACTCATTTGAATCTCTCTCTTTCTGCCACCTGTTCCACCACACACTCTTCCACTCTGTTCACACCAGGTGTTAGAGAGCCACATTTTCCACTCCTTCCTGAAAGATCGCTTGAATCGCAAGATGGATGCCTACACACGCATGGAGCAGAGCACTCGCTCAGAGTCCGAGAAGTAGACAGCATTTATAGCATTTCTCCTATATAGATCTGTATAATACAATAGATTTATATAATATAATAAATCTCCATTGCCAGAGTTTCTTCTCCCCTACTTGATACTTCATCTGTCTTCTTCCAGGATGAAGGTGATGATTGACAATCTCCGTCGGCCAACCATGAAGGAGATGGTGCGGCGGAGCAGCAGCTCTGAGAGCTGTGTGACCAAGAGGCTGGGCACCAGCCTGCCCAACCTCAGGGAGGAGCCTCACCTCAGCATCGTCAGGCAGCACTCCGTGACTGAGCCCCGTGAGAACGCTGCCCTTTCTAGTGTGCTCACATGGCTCCGCTCAGCTGATCCCAGATCAGACTTCTCACTGTCTGTCATTCAGTAACATATTAGGAGAGGAGCTATTGACCAGTCGACATCTTTTGTCATCTCCAGTGACTCACAGCAAATATAATTGAAGAGAGAATTGCTCTCAACCATCCAAACTTCCTCTCTTAACCTTCATGTTCTTTTTGTTTGTTTGTTTTCTAGCTTTGAAGATTCGGCCAAAGCACATCAAGCAGTTCAAGCTGCCTGACTTCCACCCCCACCTGTCCTATCCGTACGTGCAGGACTACTACGCTGATGTGGTGGGGCAGCTGGGCAAAGCCATCTCCTTCACGCCCCGCGAGAGCTGCTCCTTGCTGGCGCGCTACTACTACCTGCGGGGCGTGGTCAACAGCATGTGCGGCCGGCGGCTGGACGCGCTCAGCGACTTCCAGAACCTCAACCACACGGACGTGGAGATCTTCCCGGCGGCGCTGGTGCGGGCGCTGGTGGACTCGCTGCAGCAGGAGGAGCGGGCGCAGGTGGAGCGGCGCTCGGAGCTCAAGCGGCTGGTGTGCCGCCTGAAGAGCAGCGAGAGCGAGGCGGGGGCTCTGCAGCCCGCCAGCGACCACGTGAAGAAGTTCGAGATGCCCAAGAGCCACATGCCCCTGGAGCACTTTGTCACGCACGTGCAGGAGTCGGGCATCGTCCGAGACGTGGGCACCATCCATCGTCTCTTTGATGCGCTTAGTGTTGGTACGCCAAGTGTCTGATTCATGCTGTCCTCAACTTGTCTGTCTTTAGAGTTCAGAGAATCTAGAGTTAATGAGTTTTAGTTGTGTTTTAATTGCTTCTTTTAATCCCTAAGGACATTCATACATTATTAGTCAGTTCCAAAATTGCCCTGCTTTGAAATCTACCATACCTGATGTCAGAATGTCAGTAGATTTGGCAGACGTCCTTTTTTATCCTCAATTTATTCCTTCTCACCATTTAAGATCGAGATTCTGCTGAGCAGACCACTTCCAAGTCATGTTTTTACATTCCCTCCGTACTGGGTGGTAAGCAAGCATACTGTACCCATACTGTACAGCTCTCATAGTCAACAAGCCCCCCTGCTCTGTACTGCCTGTCTGCCTGCCTGCCAGGCCTGGCCAGCCGTTTGCTTCCCTAGCGTAGCCAATGGTGTGGGTGTCATGGAAAGATGCTCCAAGGAACGCTGCACTGCATGTCTCTTAGTGGGGACAACCTGCATGGCTCTGCAGTTGCTCTGCAAGCTTTCTCTCTGCCTGAAACAGCAGGTGGTCACATGGTGGAGGGAAGGCAGCTGTCCACATCCCCATCTCACTTTGAGAAAGACTGAAACAGTTGAAACAATTAGCCCCATTCTTTCTTCCTCCTTGTGTGACCAAGCAGCCCTATCTGCTGTGCGTCCAGGGCCCCAGAAGGAGGTGGACCCAGAAGTGTTCCGTGTCTTCTACACCCTGTGGAAGGAGACGGAGGCCGAGGCCCAGGACGTGCACCTGCCTGCGGAGGTGATCGAGCAGCTGGACAACAACGAGTGTGTGTACAAACTCTCCTGCTCCGTGAAGACCAGCTACGGGGTGGGCAAGATCGCCATGACCCAGAAGCGCCTCTTCCTACTCACGGACGGACGGAGGGGATTTGTGGACATCACCAAGTTCAGAGACATTGTGGTACGTCCCGTGGAATCACCTGTGTCTCCACACTGATTTTTTTCCCCCTTTTTATGGGGGAAATGGATTCACAGAGGTTGTCTGAATTAAAAGTCTACTGGGGATCTTTATTTCCGTTTTTGCGTTGTGATGATGACAGAATAGTAAGAAGTGTGTTTTATGTAAAACAGGAAGTGAAAATCTCTTCAGCGCAGTTCCTGCTTTTGCGTATCCCCTCGCTGCGGATCAAGAGCAGCCACAGGAAGGAGACGTTTGAGGCCAATCTCAAGTCTGAGTGCGACCTGTGGAGCCTCATGATCAAAGAGATGTGGGCGGGGAGAAAGATGGCGGATGACCACAAGGTATTTTGCACTTCATGCAGACCTCTTGATGCCCGATGACCTTAAGGTATATTCACTCCATGCTGATTAGCGTTCTTCTAAGAATGGGTTTGGTGACAGACGTCACTATGACCAGTAAGCAGTCAGTATACTGTACTATCTGAGTTGTAAAATGGCTGGTGTGTCTCTTGGATACTCCCAGTGGAAAACAGATAGATCACACTGTGTGTTTTGCTAAGCCTGACAGGATATCCCTGCCTCTGCCCCTTTTTAATGGAACATGTGTGTGTGTGTGTGTGTATGTGTGTGTTATCGGTCCCTTACAGCTGGCTCAGGGCTAGTTTGTCCTCATGGTACAAAAAACATTTCCAGCTACAACAGAAGACTCAGTTACTTCTTCTCTTGCCAAGCTTCAGTTAACAAGGTTTCACATGTTTGTTGCACATGCCTCTTCACTGGTCATATCTTGTGTGTGTGTGTGTGTGTGTGTGTGTTTTCAGGATCCTCAACACCTGCAACAGGCCCTCACTAACATGCTGCTCATTGACACTGTGGTGGGCTGTCTGCAGCCACAGAAAGGCATATTAGCTGCTTCTAAGCTGGCCTATTATGACCACATGAAACATGAGGGTATGTCTGAGCCTATGGCTTCTCTTCTCAACACACAACACACCTCAGCTAGGGCTGTTTGAGAGGCACGCTTCTTTAAGTTTGTCACGCAGTCAGCTTCTATTAGTGAGGTGTGTGTGTGTGTGTGTGTGTGTGTGTGTGTGTGTGTGTGTGTGTGTGTGTGTGTGTGTGTGTGTGTGTG
>JASCQY010000010.1:18257314-18264814 GCA_030264315.1 Sardinella tawilis
ACACACACACACACACACACACACACACACACACACACATATACACACACACACACACACACACACACACACAGAAAGCCTCCATGCTATTTGGCCCTGAGAGGGGACTGATTTGCTCCTGCTGCAGTGCTGGTGTGCTAGCCTTGGCTGGGTGGGGCTCGCCAGATGTTCCTATTTTAGCCCGGCCTCATGCTCCTGCTCCTGCTCCTGCCTGATGCCTGCTGCCTGCTGCCTGATAGTGCTGCTGGCGTAGGGGAGGGAAACGCTACCAACAGATGTTCTGCTCCACCACAAGAAGAAGAAAAAAACTGTACAAAAAATTGAAAAGCATTTGACAATGCCATCTGGTCAGATGACTGCTTATTCTTTTGCCCACTGTTCTCTCGCACAATAAAATCCAACCAGACAACAGCTGCTTATCAACGCAGAATGCAGAATGAGTTGAAATGTGGCACCTTTTCTATTCTTAAACTGCGTGACATGATTAAACAAATTCTCCAGCACGCTGTGCTGTTGTCTGGTGGGCTATATTTGGGAGAGTGGTGTTGTGGGTGCGTTCACCCCTCACTGAGTAGTGACACAATATTTCCACAGCTTTCTCTCTGTGCTAGCGCATAGAACATTCTGAGGGATTTAATTAGACAGAAGGGGACTGTGTGGGTAGGGATTGGACAGCAGGGAGATATGGGTTCCAGTCGTCTCCAGGTATCTTCCACACCATTGCAAACAAATCCATTCTAGTCATTAGTTATTAGTCAAAGCAGTTAATATACTGTATATGTCTTGACATGGTTGAAATAAGACTATGTGTGTTTCAGTGGGTGACTCAGCCCATGGAGTCCCTGGGATGGCAGCAGCACCACTGGCTGTAGAGTCTCTGGGCCATGGGCCCCCAGACACCTCCTCTCTCTCTCTCTCCCTCTCTCTCTCTCTCTCTCTCTCTCTCTCTCTCTCTCTCTCTCTCTCTCTCAGTGGAATGCTGGAGGCATGGCTGCGGCTGGTCCCTATCAGCACAGGGCCCTGATAGAGGCAGTGGTCTGGGCCAGGGCTGAGAGGCTCTCAGGAGGGGAATGGTGCTCGGTGAGTGACAAAGGGCAGCACTCTCCCATGGCACGCTTTCAAATGGGATGGGGTGGGATGGGATCCTCATTCAGCAGAGCACACAGACGCACAGCCTTTGAACTGGGCTTGCTTGCTGAGGAGAATACACAAGTGCACATCTCCTAAAAAACAGAGCTGATGAAATCATTTGTGCCAACATTTTGAGAGATCTCTTGAGTGGCATGAGGAAAGATCAATACTGCTTTTCCTGCTCCCTGCCCCAGCTGTCTCTGCCATGGTCCAGTAGCCTGAGAAACACCCAAAGACCAGCACTGCATTTCAGCCACAAGACCTGCTGGGACTGAAAGGAAGGATCAATAAGGCTCTTAGCAGCATGGTTTCCCGCAAAAACACAAATCAATGGCCCTCATCGTGCATGCAAGTATTTAAGGCAAACTCTTCTTAGCAATAGTAAGACTATACATCACATACCATATTATTGCCTGTCAAGCACTGTTAAAGGGTCACAATTTTTTATATTTATATTATATGTATATCATATTATAGGCTATTAAATTATATTACACTATATGTTTTTATTTAGATAGATAGAGATATTTAATTTATCTTGAAGGAAATTAAGGAAATGAAAGAAATTATACACCGATTTCATGATTTATGATTTCACCTGTAATGATAACATTGGGCATGGGAATGTTCCGTGTGCAAAGCCTGTAGAAGCCCTGCTACTCAATGTGCACTGTGGGGTGGGGGAGTGTGTGAGTGTGTGTGCGTGTGTGTTCTGATATGGGCCTGATATTCTTGTGCTGCCGACCCCCCGGTGGTGCTCCCAGCTGGTGTGTCCCCTGTAAGCCTGGGAAGCCTCAGCCCAGCCCAGAGCACCAGGCCGGCTTAGCTTGCCTCTCCCTCACCCTTTCCCAGGGCCGCGGCTGAGCCCCGCGCTCCCCGCCGCAAACAGAGGCGCAGAGGCTGTGCCGAGGCCAAAGTGCTGACCACTTCCCGGGGAGGCCAGGGATCTCACTGATCAAATTATCGAATGGCGAGGAAGCGAGAGCGAGTGAGCGAGCAAGTGAACGAGGGTGGGAGGGTCGGAGGGAGGGAGCGTGTGCTGACTGGGTGGGATATCCAGCAGCAGCCTGAGCCACAACCATCCAGCCCAACCCAACCCAGCCCAACCCAACCCAACCCAGCCTAGCCCAACCCCGTGCTACCCAACAGGGCTGCTCTCAAGGCAGCTGAATAATAAAGAGGCGCTCCCATGCATCCAGCGCTCAGCTCCCTGACCTTCACTCTCTGCTCCTCACATCTCAGGCAGTCCAGGGGTTATGCTCAGGGAGCCCAGGAGAACGCCCCCACTCTCCAACCACCGCGCCTCGCTCGCTCGCTCACTCACTCACTCACTCGCTGAATAAAATATAAAGAAACACATGAATACATTACTGTACTCCCAAGCACTGGCTTGAATAATGTGGGCTTTTTGTGCGCGGCAAGTGGTCCAAAAAGAACTCCCTTTGGGCATTGCATCAGAGGGGGTTAATGTATGCAACAATGCTGTGTCACATGTTGAAATGGCCAAATATCACTATGAAGTGTTGTAGTGGAATTCTGTAGTGAGTAAAATGCAGTAAATGAGGTAGCCGATATGGGATAATGCTCTGTGTTGCTACTCCTGCATTTTCAAATGGATTTCAGTGTCGCTTGATGTTTTAGACCAAAAGTTATTTCAATTCCTGAACAGCACTCCATTGACCTACTGGTCCTACGGAAGCATGAATCTAAAAGTAAGGCCTTAATTTAAAATTTAAAATGTATTATACATTGCAAAGGACATTTTGATAGAGGGTGAGTTCTTTTTTTTTTAACAAAGAAGGAGCTATCATTTTCTATCCACTTCCTATTTTTTCTCATGAGATGCACATTAGCCATTAAAACTCACTTGAATGGTGCTCTTTTCTGTACAACTCTTACAAGGCCACACTTTGAGTTCCATGGTGAGACCAGAACAGTAAAAAATGAAATGAATGGAGATATAGTAGAGGGCATTTCATTACTGTCTGTGTTGGTTTTATCATCTTCCTGTGTTATATCTAAAATTACTGCCTAATTATTTATTTTAATCAGCCCACACATGAACAGATGATGAAAGCATGACTGCCTTTGAGATTTTTAAAATACCTGTTATGATGTGACTAAATGAGAGTTAATCCACCTTCTTTAGAAAGACTGCAATTTTTTTTTAAATGTATTTTGTAAAGTTGTGTAGGTTAGACTGATATTGGATAATTAAGAGATCAAAAAAGTTTTCCTGGAGCTTTTGGTGTATCTGAAAGTTCAACAAACAGCTATTTCTAACTTCAACAATGTGAGCAAGTGCCAAGTGAAGAAGAAGAGGAAGAAGAGGAAGAAGAAGGAGAGGAAGAGTTGAAAGGATGCAGACGTATAAAAGGACAGGCTAACTCTCAGCAGCTCTGCTTCTCCACCATCAGAACTGACTCCATGAGCTTGAAAAGAATCGATGCGTGTGTAGTGTGGGGAAATGTGTCCATACATGCAGGGAAATCGATGGGCAAAATGATAAGCGGTGCAGCCAGCCAGCCAGGGAGCAGAGAGGCACCCCTCTCTCCCCAAAACGCTGGCAGGAGACGAAAGCCAGGCGGAGGCTGTTGGGTAATGGCTGGTAAACACACATGAACAAAGCAGAAGCAACGCATGCATGGCCTGAAAGGCAGAGCTGGGCTCTGAAAAGAGAAAGATCAGGGATCCAAATACTTTAGGTAGCCAAGCGTTTCCGCCCAACAAACGGATCACAAGATTAAACCAGGCACGGAGAACTAGTGTCCAAGGAGACGGGCAACATCAGCATCCACCTAATCCTCTGGTAATGGGGGTTATCAAAGCCACAGGCAAAAAAATAGCCAGCCCCTTCGGAGATGAGGGCCATTTGCATAACACAACGCCTCCCCAACAATGTGGATTATGGTCTTATTGGTTTAGGTTCTCCTCGCCTCTCGTGTGAGTGTGGCCGCATTCACACAGAAAAGCACCTAAACGCCAGCGAGCTTGTTGGGTTTTTGTCTTCTTAGAGGACGACAGTGTTCCTTTAGTAACTTAGTGGGGAGAGGAGAGGTTCCATGACTTTTTTAACATGGCCCTGATTCAGTGAAAACTGTGTGTGTGTGTCTGTGTGTCTGAGTGTGATGTAAGCTCTCCTCTTGAGTGGGCTTCAACAGAAAGCTGTTCAGTCTCCTCACTTCTGTTTTTTTTTTTTTTTAAGGTGCAGTAGGATCATCATCAGTTGTAGCCAAACTACTTATCAGACAGAGAATTAGTGCCAACTAATGTGGGGGAGTAATTCCATGTAAGCATTTGGAATGACATCAAATGTCAGGTGTAAAAGCCCCAATTATTCAGGGTCACTAAATAATGTGAACTCTTATTCAGAACTCTTCTATGGCAGAGGAGACTTTACTTTTAGTAATCGCACACATGTCAGAGCTAGATGGGTCTCTGTCAAATGGATATACCAATTTCAGTTATGTGCAGTTTTATCTCTTTAATTTCTTACATTATTTCAATATTTAAATTGTTAATGTTAATATTAAAATGTTATTATTAGCTTCCTGTGCTCTAAATGTATTGCACCATGAACCAGATTTTGCCAAAAATTATTCAAAAACAGATTTCTCTTTGGTTGTCAATTCCCTTAAGTTCAGTTAATTTTAGTTAACTCAGTTAATAAGATGTAATTATTTTGTGATTTTATTAAATATTGTGAGTAGAGTCCTTTAAAATATAATTTGACAATTTATATGAAGCTAATACAATAGCTGAGAATGTGGGTAAAATACTAGCATACAAGGAATGGCATATGCCAAGAGAGAAATGAAAATCTAGACCTGCCCAAATACAAAAAATAGACAAACTGAGCTCTGTGCCAAAATGATGAAAACTGACAATAGTGGGTGAGTCAGACAGGAGTTTCCTGTGGCTTTTTATCCATTTTTTTTAAATCTGCAATTTTCCTCCTCAGTTCAAAGACCATACTGTGCACAGTTGGGGGGCTTCAAAGCTCCAAGTCCACAGAAGTGGGGGAGAAAAGCAGGCTTCTTCAAGGCTTTGGGCTCACAGACATCACAAATATCACTCGGCAAGCATCTAGAAACCAAACTTTTCTCGCAGCCCAAGCCCTCGTGTGCCGAGGCTTACCTGTCAGGACGCCGCTCCAGCCTCGGAGCCGCAGAGCGCTTGCTCCTCTTCCAGGGCGGACATTTTGGATATGGAATTGGTCTTGGTGTGGCCTCACCCTCTTCTATTGTTGGTCAGCTGCAGGATTTACTAACTTCAAGGTATGTCAAGCCTATTTGATTCAGATTGGTGTGTGCCATTCTGCATACTGAGCATTGTACATGTTTGTCCTGCTTTAGGTTGGAAGGGATTGGGGGATTTTTTTCACTGTAAATAAGCATTAGTAAGCTCCAGGCTCATTAACACATAGCTTGCCTTTCTGCCACCATTTTTCTGCTGTCTCCCCTTCGATCATTTTGAGCAAATCCGCTCAGCCTCCTTTAGTGTGGCTGCAGCAGTGAGCTCCCTGACGGTGGAGAGAGGAGTGGAGTGGAGTGGAGTGGAGCACTCTCCATACAGTAGGTCCACTCTGTGCTGTGGGCAGGATAGTGAGGTGCTGACCCCTGTCTCACACACTGACTAGCACCTGGATAGAGTTTCTGTGTGCTTGTAGGTGTATATGTCTGATTGTGTGTGTGTGTGTGTGTGTGTGTATGTGTGCATGTGCGTGTACATATGTGGCTGCAATGTGTGTGCAATATGTGTGTGTGGGTGTGTGTGCAATGTATGGGTGTGCATGTGTGGGAGGGGATTGGCAATGTGACTGATGTCAAATAATTGTTGGCGCGGTGGCTGCAGTGTGCCAGGGCTGGATCAGTGGGGGCTAATGGGCTGGGAGAGGGAAAGGGAAGAGCTACCTGACTGCATGGCCTCGTTCTCTGCTAAATAATGCAGGATGGGAGCGCGGTGTGTGTGATGGCTCCTCCATACCTCATGCTCCTGCACCCAATTAGAAGAACGTCAGGACAATTTTACCTGCCAACATGACATGTCGACTAATGCTAACGGCCCCTCATTACTTGATACTTTTATATATGGACACACACACACACACACACACACACACACACACACACATATATATATATATATATATATATATATAGTATATATACAATATATACATATAATATAGAGAGATATAGGCTGCTTCAGGTGCCTCTGTGTAGCCCATCTTGGCACTGGCTGACTGAACGCCAATGAAATACGACAAAACAAACATCCTGACTGATTTGTGTGTGAAATAATGGGGATCATAATTCCAATTTGGCTGGAAATATTGTGGGGAAATATGTGTGGAACGCTAAACAAGGTGTTACAAATACGGCAGAACCAAATGACAAATGTGTAAACAAAAACAGGCATTAGGAGTGATGAGCTGCAGTACATGAGGACAATGTCAGGGTGCCATTTTGAAGAGTAACTGGCTAATAAATACTGAATATGGTTACAGCTAGTTCAGCTAAATAGATACTCATTTGATATGCCTGAGTTATCGCCCATAATTGATGGAAACTATACGGCAGCTTATCATTCCCAGCTTCTGAGTGGTGATGGTGAAGGGAGGGATTTTTGCTGTATTTTTCCCCATACGCAAACATGCCGCAGGAATCACTGTCAGTTGTGAAATCATTTCATAATCATGACTCAAGTATCCAAACCATGTGCAGTGACACCACTAGTCTGTGGTTTATTTCTCAATCACTTTCACAATCCGCTCAAAATATGTGGTCTGATGACGGTAGTTTTGTTTTTGCCACAAAAAAAAGCTATATATAGGCTACATTTCATTGTTGCTAAACCAAGAAAATGAACCAATTGAGCCTCTAAACACAGAATAGGCAGTAAACCTGTGAATTAAGCCTCTGAATTTTTTTTTTGAAGTTTTGATTCTGACACTTGACCACTGCACTCAGTGGCTCCAATTTCAGTACTGCGGCATCATGAGTGAAATAAAGTAGCTGGTGCGTCTCCTAAATCTCTTCTTGACCATGTGTGTATTTGTCCCTGGGCTCATGTGCGTGCGGTGCGTGATTAGTGCTGACAAGCAGCTGAAGCTCCTGATGGGGAGCGGCCACTGCAGTGGCTCTCAGGCGCCGGCCGAGCCCGGACACAAAACAGGCTTAGCGAGCCTCTTCCTCTTACTGGCGCCGGCTCGGGGTCCTCGCCTTGTCTCGCTCACAGTGATACGCCACGCCATGCCAAGCCACGCCGACCCGCAGCCCTTTGTGACGGCTCCTGCTTCTCTGGACAAAACAGCACTGACAAAGCCTCTGCCTTTATTGTTCCCCTGGACACTATGAATCGGCCCTC
>JASCQY010000010.1:18269814-18271691 GCA_030264315.1 Sardinella tawilis
ATTTACTTTTGCTAATTGTTCATTAGTCAGTCATCACAATCGGGCAGATGACAAAGAAGCCAAAAATGAGACCCTCCGTCATGAGGTGTGCATGATATGGTGTGTTTCAGGTAGAGCATATACAGTGTCGCTTCCTCATCTGCCACCTAATCTGCTTATGTTTCTCATCAGTGGATCGCTCTTCAAATGTTGCCTCTGCTGTAAGATTAAATCATCAAGCTGTTGACTTTGCTCCTATAAATATATCACCTGACTCACAATTCATGACATTAGCTTTACATCCATGTGTGAGATGAAGTCTCACAGACAATTATGCCTTTAGCAATATTAACCTGCATAAGAGTAAGCATTTAACCTTTTCTTCTCTCGCGTGAATCAAGGTGCCCAAGATTTAATTCAGGCAAAGGCTCACTCTCATAATTGCACGTAACCTATGTGCAAGGTGTTACACCTATAAAATGATTACAGGAAAAATAGAAGGAAAAAAAAGATTTCATGGTGAATTTTGTTCTCTCCCAAAAACAAATGAATCAGACAAATTGACAAAACAAGTGATAATGTTTATCTTGTCAGAGGAGCTGTATGCCCAGGTATAATAATGTAGAATAGAATTTCTGTCTTAAGGTTTTTGTTGGTGTGCAGTACATAGACTATACCCCACTCATTACGCACCAGCAGGGCATCAGTGTGCTTCTGGGGAATGTAATCTATGATAATACATTCGTTGGTAACCGATTGAGTCAGTGCATGACGACTGTTTCTACTGACTGTGCCAAGCAGCCAGTTCAGACATGAGTGTGATGTGGTGAGTTTCTGCTGGGGTTTTGACCTATGCTCCATGGCATGCATAGCATGGCATGTGTCAGTGGTTTGAGGTGTGTGTCTGCAGGTGGACATGCATCATGCGCTCTGACCTGCAGCAGTGCACCGCACAGTACAGGACAGTACAGTACAGGACAGGACAGGACAGGACAGGACAGGTTCTATGTGAGAGACATCCCAGTTGAAATGGAGTGCAGAGTGCTATGCTGTGCTATTCTAAGACCAAGGCCATAATCCTCATTTTATTGGCTGTTTACCCCACATGGACTCTTCCTCACACTGAACTGGAGGGCTTCATCTCCATCTCCATCTCTCTCCGCTGCCCACAGAACATGGCTGCTCCTCCATCTGTCTCCACTGCCCACAGAACATGGCTGCTCACCAGCCTCCATCCCTCAAGCCTACATTGGAGAGACAAGCCTACATTGGAGAGCAAAAAATAGTGTACACATTTATGGATGATTATTAAATTATTGTCAGACTTCATTTTCATAATATAAACGACTAAATGTCATCTTAAACACATTATTTGCTATTTTCATCATTCTTGCTCCTACTCTGCTCCTAATGTCAAGTTTTTAGAACAAGGCTTTTTTTATTTAAAGACACAAAGACAGGGTATAGTGCATGTATAATGTTTTCATTTTATTTATTGAAGTAATCAAGGTACCAATGCTACAATAACATATAGGCCTTTATATTCACTCATTTGGTGGTTGAAGTCAGTTGCCTGTAATATTATAGAAGCCTATAATACATTTAACTCAGAATGGACAATGAAGCTTTAATCACAGCGTTCATTGAGAGGCGTAGTATATAATTCCTGGAGAAAAAGGATATATTGTCTTTTTAACAGAACGTACAATGTACCCTCAGCCTACAGGAGTGAGTGACTAGAACATCCCGGCAACCGTTTGCTTTTGTATTTCCTTTCAAATACCCCAATGCAGTGTGCTGTTTAACAGTGATGGGATGATTCCTCACGTGTGTGTGTGTGTGTGTGTGTGTGTGTGTGTGTGTGTGTGTGTGTGTGTGTGTGTGTGTGTGTGTGTGTG
>JASCQY010000010.1:18286630-18297040 GCA_030264315.1 Sardinella tawilis
TGACTGCGCTTGTTTGTTGGTGAGATTTTGTAGTGAGGACTACGTTTGAAAATTGATATTTTTAATATCCGTATGTGTTCAACTGCTGTGCGAGTGAGTGAGATGACGGCGAGGGTATGTTGATGCATCTCTGGCTAGCCTAATCTCTGCCATCGGAGGAAGTCTGCTCTGAGTCACAGTGGCTCATTGTGTGCTCAGTCCGTCAGCAGGAAATGGAGATGGCTTCTCGGGCTGCCGTCATTGTGGCATTTTACACACACACACACACACACAG
Organism: Sardinella tawilis; assembly: GCA_030264315.1. Classification (NCBI taxonomy): domain Eukaryota; kingdom Metazoa; phylum Chordata; class Actinopteri; order Clupeiformes; family Clupeidae; genus Sardinella; species Sardinella tawilis. Next base: position 18,286,905 of record JASCQY010000010.1, read on the forward strand.
AGTAATTGGAAACCGGAATTTGAAACCACCAAAACTTGCCTTGATTCCTACAGGTGGTTTGTGAAGTTGTGTAGAAGGCTGCAGCGGATGAGTGCTTGAGTGTATATCGTGTTTGAGAGTGCATTGCACTCGCGTGCGTTCGCTGAAATCGCTGGTTTTATCCAGCAACTTGATTCACTGTTTGTCGTAGCACATACAAGTAGTTTATTTAATCATGTGCTCCTGTAAATTTTTATATTGAGTCAAATTTTAAACTGAATTGTACTTGGATTAATTTTTTCATCAAAGACAAACTGCTGAGGCTTCTTGTGTGTGGTGTCGCTCATTCCTAGATCAAGTGGGCTTCTACATGTGGCGGTTTCAGCTCGAATAATTTGCTTTGCTTTACCGCAGAGCCGATGACAGACATGTATGTGCCAGTGTGTGATGTGCTGCTCCTCTCTCTCCCCCCAGATCAGGAAGCTGTGCAGGCTGCAGGCTGTGAGAGGAACATGGCTACCCAATGTGAGTATCCCTGCTGGCACACCCCGCTGTGGAGCCTCCACACTCGCCTCTCCACAGCGACTCAAACAGATTGCACTCTTCCATCAATATTAACTGAACAGAGCCCCTGTTTGTAGAGCTCCCACACCAGACCAGGAATAGAAGACTCTTCTAGAAGCTAGCTTTGCCACACATGTCTCTGTGCTGTAGAAATGGGTTTCATTTTGTAAAGTGTCATACAGGTGATTCACACTCTGGTGTTCTGACCCGTGTCGTCTGTCTGCTCTCCCCATCAGCGGATCTGATGGAGCTGGACATGGCCATGGAGCCGGACCGTAAGGCTGCAGTCAGCCACTGGCAGCAGCAGTCCTACCTGGACTCTGGCATCCACTCTGGGGCCACCACCACGGCGCCCTCCCTCAGCGGCAAGGGCAACCCCGAGGAGGATGACGTGGACAACCAGGTTCTGTACGAGTGGGAGCAGGGCTTCAACCAGTCCTTCCCCCAGGACCAAGTGGCAGGTAGGTCTTGTGGCATATGTCCTTTTCACTTCCCTTCCACATCAGCAATGTTCAGCAGAGCACTGACCTCCTGACCGTTTCTCCAGACATGGATGGGCAGTACGCCCTGACGCGGGCGCAGAGGGTGCGGGCGGCCATGTTCCCCGAGACGCTGGACGAGGGCATGCAGATCCCCTCCACTCAGTTTGACAACGCCCACCCTACGAACGTGCAGAGGCTGGCCGAGCCCTCGCAGATGCTCAAGCACGCTGTGGTCAACCTCATCAACTACCAGGACGATGCGGAGCTGGCCACACGCGCCATCCCAGAGCTCACCAAGCTCCTTAATGACGAGGACCAGGTACACACATGCGCCACATACAGTATATGCAGATTGAACCCTTGGATGATGCGCTGCTGTCGGAGCTGCATATGAATTGCATGTGATTTGTCCTAGGTGGTTGTGAACAAGGCAGCGGTCATGGTGCACCAGCTGTCCAAGAAGGAGGCATCCCGTCATGCCATCATGCGCTCGCCACAGATGGTCTCTGCCATCGTGCGGACCATGCAAAACACGGGCGACGTGGAGACAGCTCGCTGCACCGCCGGCACACTGCACAACCTGTCGCACCACAGAGAGGGCCTGCTGGCCATCTTCAAATCCGGCGGCATCCCCGCCCTCGTCAAGATGCTGGGGTAAGCCTTCAGGGAGTGTGAGAGATTTGGCCAGTCCACCATATTGAACTCTAAGTGGCGTCACTGGGTGGTGTGTTTGCGCTAGTGCTGATTGTGGTGTTTGTTTTTTCCTGTCTTCAGCTCCCCAGTAGACTCGGTGCTCTTCTACGCCATCACAACCCTACACAACCTGCTCCTGCACCAGGAAGGAGCCAAGATGGCCGTGCGCCTGGCCGGTGGCCTGCAGAAGATGGTGGCTCTTCTCAACAAGACCAATGTCAAATTCCTGGCCATCACAACAGACTGCCTTCAGATCCTGGCCTATGGCAACCAAGAGAGTAAAGTAAGGATTTGTTTTGTTTTTGTTTTCCGCTCTTTGGCTGCCATGGTTTAGTGTTGTCTCCATTAGGCCAGCGGCTAACAAACCTCTCATCTCCTCAGCTCATCATTCTGGCCAGTGGAGGCCCACAGGCCCTGGTGAACATCATGAGGACCTACACCTATGAGAAGCTTCTGTGGACCACCAGCAGAGTCCTTAAAGTCCTCTCTGTCTGCTCAAGCAACAAACCTGCCATTGTTGAGGCTGGTAAGTTCCTCACTAATTCTACATTCCACTGTGAATCTAGATCATTCTATATTTCACCAGAGGTGTGTGGTAGGGTTGAGTTGAGTGAATGCTAATGCAGTGGATGTGTTGCTGTGTAGGTGGCATGCAGGCTCTGGGGCTGCACTTGACAGACCCCAGCCAGAGGCTGGTGCAGAACTGCCTGTGGACCCTCAGGAACTTGTCGGACGCCGCCACCAAGCAGGTAAGCCCCGGGCTCTTTGCACTCGTCCCACCTGCACGCACCTCGTCCTCTTGTGCACTTTCCTCCCTTTTCTTCCACTCTACATGAGACCTCTCTTTCTGTCTCCCTCACTTTTCCATGGAGAAGACGACCTTAGCTGAAGTAGATGTGATGCAGGTAAAGAGTAGCCATTCCTGCCTTTCTCACTGGGGGGGGGGGGGTCGCCTCATTACCTAGCTGAACCTCAGCAAAACCCCATACTTGCCTTTCAAAAAAAAAAAACATTAATTCAGACATGTAACCTTCAGAAATGCATTCAAAGTTAGTTCAATTGAGGCGTCAAAGCCGCAGAGGCTGATCTGTTGCTGTCCTTTGCTCTTTCCAGGAGGGTATGGAGGGGCTGTTGGGCACACTGGTCCAGCTGCTGGGCTCGGACGACATCAACGTGGTGACGTGTGCGGCGGGCATCCTGTCCAACCTCACCTGCAACAACTACAAGAACAAGATGATGGTGTGCCAGGTGGGTGGCATCGAGGCTTTGGTGCGCACGGTCCTGCGCGCCGGCGACCGCGAGGACATCACCGAGCCAGCCATCTGCGCCCTGCGCCACCTCACCTCCCGCCATCAGGACGCCGAGATGGCCCAGAATGCCGTGCGGCTGCACTATGGCCTGCCCGTAGTGGTCAAACTGTTGCACCCACCCTCACACTGGCCTCTCATTAAGGTGAGCTCTCCACTCTACCTCGACTCTGTCTGACGTCTCATTCTGTGGCGCTCTGCCTTGTTTCTAAAGATGCTGTTCCTTCTGTCCCGTCTTTCCCAGGCCACGGTAGGACTAATCCGCAACCTGGCTCTGTGCCCTGCCAACCACGCCCCTCTGCGTGAGCAGGGCGCCATCCCACGCCTGGTGCAGCTCTTGGTGAGGGCACACCAAGACACCCAGAGACGCACCTCCATGGGAGGCACGCAGCAGCAGTTTGTGGTGAGTTGGAGACACTGCACTGTGGGGATGGATGGACTTGGAGCTGATCTGGGGTCAGGGGAATTAACCCTGACGTGTGTGTGTGTGTTCCGCAGGAGGGAGTCCGCATGGAGGAGATTGTAGAGGGATGCACAGGAGCCCTGCACATTCTGGCCAGAGACATTCACAACAGAATCGTCATCCGGGGACTCAACACCATTCCACTCTTTGTCCAGGTAATGTCCAGACGGGTTTCATCCGTCAGATCACAATGCACCTCCTGTGTGTGGTACGATTCAGCTCTTGTCAGGAGGCCATTACTTCAGCCAGCAGATTCTTCATCCCCATGAGGTGACTCAGTGCTGACTTGTGCCCCTTATTGTCCCCTAGCTCTTGTACTCTCCCATCGAGAACATCCAGCGCGTGGCCGCTGGGGTCCTGTGTGAGCTGGCCCAGGACAAAGAGGCGGCAGAGGCCATCGAGGCCGAGGGAGCCACCGCCCCGCTCACAGAGCTGCTGCACTCCAGGAACGAGGGAGTCGGTAAGTCGGTCGACCCTTAAAGCACACTCCACCTCCCCCTCCCCAGGGCCAGCGCTGGGATCGTGCTGGAGCTGAATGACCCCAGTGCTGACATGCCGTGTTGGGAATGCTCCTAGCAATGCAACATTCAAAGCTATTTGGGTCTCTGAGCCCAGGCAGTGCACACATTGCTGGTCATTAGGAGGCAGATGTTGGGGTGCATTCACAAATGATTACTGTAGGCAGTAGGGGTGGCACAATCATCCCAACCATATGAGAGTTTGTCTTGGCACCAAGTTCATTGACAGGCTTCTTCTTGACTGAGGGCTGTGAAATACATCAAGCCGGATCAGTGAGATTGTCCATGTCGGATTTTTCATTTCAGTTCAGTTCTCCAGCCAAACTCCTATTTGACACATGGTACTCATCTCCAAGTGTAATATAGAAGTCTCTAATCAGAGGAAATGGGGGGGAAGAAATGGGGCATTAGAAGATTTTTGTGCTCTTCTATAAGATGCATGCATCAAGCAGATTATTTACAGTTAAACAAGGCAGTGATTTTGTATTTTCTGGTTTAAGTATTGATTCGTATTCCAAACGTCCTTGTTTGTTGTGTAGTTTGCTGTTGTACCACTATTGGTTTTTCAAATCCATCAACACATTAGACATGTTGTCGGGATAGAGGTCAGAAGGCTTGATTACTGACACCTTGAACGTGTGAGTCAATGTGCGGAGATCAGATGGCCTTAGTGTGTCTGGGCTGCCATGTTTGCTGGGTCAATGCTGTGGAAGGGGCTGTGTTTGCATGTTTGCTCATGAGGGTCTGCTGGGCTGGGATTAATGGCTTCTTCTCCTCTTCTCTTTCGCCTGCGTCCTCCCCCCCCCATCAGCCACATACGCCGCCGCTGTGCTCTTCCGCATGTCAGAGGACAAGCCTCAGGACTACAAGAAGCGCCTGTCTGTGGAGCTCACCAGCTCCCTCTTCAGAACAGAACCAATGACTTGGAATGAGGTAAGGCCAACACGCACAAAACAGCTCCTTAATAGAATCCAGAATGGCTGTGAATAGCCCATTAATGACCTGGAGATGTATTGTACTGTGCCAAAGAAGTGAACTAGTGTGTGAGTAGTGTGCAGTTGTTTGTGTCCTCCTGATGTGTGTTTGTGTGTTTCTAGACGGGAGAGCTGGGCCTGGACATGGGCGCACAGGGAGAGCCAATGGGCTACAGACAGGACGGTGAGTCTCATGCCTTCTTGCCTTTGAAAGTAATTTGCAGAGAGACTAATATGCCAATGGATGTGCTAACAGGCTAACAGGCCTCAGGGTTTTTGTAACATGACCTAATGGTGACTAAAGGCATGTTCCCTTTATGGCTGACCACTGCCTGGCCAAAGGTGTGTGTGTGTAGAGGAGCGGCCAGAGCAGAGTGTTTAGTCCCTTCATTTGGTTCCTGAAGCTCCGGACTAAGAGATGAGTAGCTAGTGGTACAGAGCCAAATTGGACTTGGTGCATCATTCATCCAGACATTGAGTCAGTCATGGATTCTAGATGGCTGAAGCACTGATTTCAGTGTCGTAAAAAGAGTCCCCATGCATCCTTTACCTGGTCTGAACGGATTGGTGAATGTGTTTGTGTTGTGCTTGATGGGTTTGGTTGATTTGGCTTCTAACCATAGCGTGTGCTTATCCTCCCTCCCAAACACCCACCCCCCACCACTGCCCACCCCCAGACCCCAGCTACCGCTCGTACCACTCGGGCACCTACCAGGACGGCATGCCCATGGACCCCATGATGGAACACGACATGGCGGGCCACCACCCTGGCCCCGACTACCCCGTGGAAGGCTTGCCCGACCTCAGCCACGCCCACGACTTGATCGACGGCCTGCCGCCAGGTGACAGCAATCAGCTGGCCTGGTTTGATACCGACCTGTAAATACCAAGTACTTTTTAGGTAAGCATCCCCACCCCTCTCTCCTCCTCTCCACCACTGCTCGGCTTGTGTGTGGGTAGCTGGTTCTTGGCATGCTGCTCTCACAACTAATGATGGGGGTCTGTGGGCCCAGTTTGGGGCCCAGATGTGCGTGTCGCAGGAAGTAACCCTGTCCTTTCCTTGTCTCTCCTTTCCTCCACAGCTGTATCGTCTGATCTGAATGAACCTGCATTGTGATTTGGCCTGTAGAGTTGCTGGGCGGTCTCAAGAGGAGGGGGCTAGTATCTCAGAAAGTGCCTGACACACTCATTCAAGCTGAGTTTCCTATGGGAACAAGTGGGGTGGGGTGGGGGAAATAAAACAAAAGAAACAAACAAAAACTTTTGTTCTGGTCCTCATGGGTCGGAGATTTTAACGCAAGAGGAGTCTGTGGGTGGGTGAAAGGAAGAGCGGAGGAAGCCCAAGAAGTGGATCCTAAGAGATGGAATTTTCAACCCTAGCCTTGCCTGTATTTTTTATGACGACATTTTATTTTTTTTTAATGATTTCTCTGTCTGTAATGGTACTTATGTAGCTTGCTTTATGATATTGGTCTATTGTTTCTTTCCGTTTCCTTTTTTGGTTTTGTTTGTTTTGTTTTTTTGCAGTAATTTGTATTTCTTTATCGAGTCTATCATAAGTGTTAAGTTCTAGTGGTGATGCTCCATCAGTTAAAGACTTTATCAAGTTTATGGTGTAGGAAACACTAATAATCATTTGAATTGTACTCTGATCAAGTGTAAACATTGTGTAGCTTTTGTATAAAAAAGAATTGGCGAAGGTCCAAATCTGGATTTTTTTCCTTGCTTTAAATGATCTCACCATTTCCAGTGTCACTGAAATGTTCCAAAGGGTGTGCAATGGGTGGGGTCACTTTCAGTTCTTTTTTTCCCCTCCCCTCTTTTTTTGATGGTAGCTTTAGAAGGTTTTGAAAAGATCCCCTAATTATTGTAGCCTGCTGTGCTTATTGGAGACATGGATATGACATGGCTAAACAATAAAATGGACTTAAATTTCCCTTCTGCCTTGCCTTACTTTGACTTTGAAAGTTCATTTGTTGGTGTGTCGTATAAATAATTTCAAGAGGACTCATGGAAAACATTTCTTTAATATGTGGAATATAAAAAATAAATACAAATGAGATTTGAGCAAAAAAAAAAAAAAAAAATACCCCAAACAATGTGGGAGTGCTTGCCTTATAGTTCCAGTGGGGCTGGTTGGCCAGTGCCCTGTAAGATGTCCATGGCAAGGGCTCCCACTACAGAGTCTGTCTGGGCCCTGGGGGAGAGAGAGCACAGGTCAGGGGAGCCAGCCTGTCGTGGCCGTCAGTCGGCAGCCTAATTAGAGCTTTTGACCTGCTTTTCATGGCGCAAGTCTCAATATTCCACTCTTTATGTTCTGACAGCAAGCTTCATCTTGATGGATGATTGCCCTCGAAAAGGCCTGATTGCAGCCTTAATGCTGATGACTGCATTTCCTATTGGAGTTGTGAAACTAAACCAGCGACACCATTAGTCTTTAGTGTAGCTTTCTGTATTCCCTACCAGTCAAACTGCATCATGTTCAATGGTAATATTTGGGCAGATATATTTGAAGATGTGGACATTCATGAGGGTTTTTTGAGTGAGTAATGAGAGAGTCTCCTGTTTTTAGTGTCCAGGGATGGTCGTTCAAAAACCTTGTTCAGAACTCTATTATTGATTTTGAGTGGCAGAGTAGACTTGCAAAAAGTTCAATCCAACTCTACACTGAGCACCCTTTTCAAATAAACAGCTTAATGAAGAAAAGAAAATAGATTATAAATAGATTTGCATTTGTAGAACAAATCAAGCAGGGGAGTTTTTCCACTCAATTCTCAAAAATATGCAAAAAAGTTGTTTTAATAATTTCCAAGTAATTTCTTATCAAACTGTAATAAAGTAAAAATAAATCAAGCCAAAACAATCCAATTGGAGGTTGGTAGATAGTTAAGTTTATCAAAATGATATATATTTCTGTAAATTCATCGCAAATGAACCCTTATATCCATACAGGATTTTAATGGATAGAACTTCTCATTGGAATGAGCTGATCAGCACTGGGTTTACGAAGATTTTACGGAGGTTTGACCCGTGTCTGATCCCAGCTCCGCTGCCATCGCCCACCCCATTTCCAGGCAGCCTCTCCCTGTTCTCCCCACCTGCTCCTAAAACATGAAACATGAAAGCCCAAGTTGTGGAGCTGGGTTGCTGGGGTGCTGGGGTGGGGCCTGGGAGCCACAGAGCACTCCAGAAAGCAGCACATTGTTCTGAGAGGAATCTCACTCAGACTGGGGGAAAAAAAGAAAGAAAGAAAAAAAAAACAATATTGTTGAGGTTTCTTTTTTCCCCTGGCAGGCCTGGCTGGGTGACTTCAAAGGGATGTGCTCTCATTCTTGGAATGAGAAAGGGAGATGGGGGCAGGGGCCACCGTGGCCCAACAATGGGCCAGTATCAATTCGTTTTCCCCCCCTTTCTTTCTTTTCTTTTTCTTTTTTTTTTTTTTGGAGGAGGCACAGCTCAAGGAATCTTTCATTACCAGAGCTCTGCCCGGGCCTCCCCTGCCTGAATGGATCAAAGTGCAGGGCCACACTAAGAGCCTGAGACTCTCCAACCCAGATGGGCGGGGAGGCGGGCGGGTGGGGGCAGGGAAGAGGGAGGGGACTGCAGCCTTGTTTGGGTGGGAGTGTGGGTGGAGAAGCGGGGGGGGGGATCTCACCTGGAATGATGGGCGAGTCTCTGGAGCAGGAGGATGAGGCTCTGACCCTCAACTGAGGACCAGCAGGAACCATCTGAGGCCATCATCTACACACACACACACACACACACACGAAATAGCCTCAATTACCACAAACAGAACATAATATAAATACGAATGGCTGGAACTGCACGTATATATTGTCTTAATATGGCCTCAAGGCTCTGCTAGCGATAGGTCTCGTTTCATTTCCTGCCATGATGTCATACTGCTGACACACTTTCCTTGCTCTATGACAATGACCCAAAAACTAGAACACAACACAGCGCACAACAAACAGGGTAACCTTGTTAGCGCATCTGCTGGGCATATTGAGGCCAGGAAAGAATCTGTTCAGGAGAACAGGCACTACAACTAGTCTTGCCCGTAAAGTCTATTCTAGGCAGTGGTAATGTAACATTAATCAAGTGTCCACCACCTTGTGTTCAGAGAACATACGGTAGATCTGTGAGAAAACAAATCAAATCTATGGGGGTGTTTAAGGCTGTGGAGCCTTGAGAGCGTTTCACCAACCAATGAAAATTTTTATCCTCTCATTTTGGTATCATAAGCACACTTTCAATTGTCTTTTGGCTTTGATTCCACAAAAAAAAGGTTTAGAGAGAATTAGTCTAATTCCATAATGTCCTGCAAGTCATCAATCAAAATGACAAAAAAGATCCTTTCAATACCTGACAACCATGTCTAAAATATGAAGGCAAGACCTGAATAAATGACACGAGACTGAAATCCAAAACAGACCTCAGCATGAAGCTGTTTCACAAAACAAGTCCTTACTTGTCTACCTGAAAAAGAGCTTGCTTGCTTTCGACTTCATCCTCTAAAAATCCCCTCCTAACCTCCTCCTCCTCTCCAACCCTAGCAGCTGATAATAAGTTGAAGAGACACCTCGTGCCGTCGTGTTGCTTCCATCTCTTGCTAGCGCATCCCCGCTGTAATCTCCCGTGACAACGCTCCCGCCTGCCGCTCCGCACAAAGCCGCACACAAAGTGCCCGTTGCCAGGCAACAGGGTTACGTACCTAGGAAGGCACTTGTGCTGCCCACAGCAGCACTCCTGAGACTGCACTCATCCCGAGTGCTGGTGCACTGCTGCTCTTGCAGCTCTGCCGCAGGGACCACAGACACAGTCCACTCCCCACAGAGCCGCCACATTGGCCTGGAGCCCCTGACACACCTGCACTCGGCCTCTGGACTCCTCTATGCTCTAGAGGCTACATCAGACGCATCTCTCGTTCAGTGACAGAGTGGGAGACAGGGATCATATGCATAACAGGACTGATGGAACCTGCTGCGTATACCATGTGTTGAACCACTAGTAGCCTACAAAACTTATTGAACAGTTTCTAATGTCACCTGTGTGTGTGTGGAGAGAAAGAGAAAGAGGTGCACACACACGCACACACACACACACACACACACACACACACACACACACACACACACACACACACACACACACAC
>JASCQY010000010.1:18308606-18320727 GCA_030264315.1 Sardinella tawilis
TGCATGCGTGTGCTGTGCTGTGGTGCGGTGTGTTGTGCTGCATGCGTGTGCTGTGCTGTGGTGTGGTGTGTTGTGGTGCATGCGTGTGCTGTGCTGTAGTGTATGCGTGTGCTGTGCTGTGCTGTGGTGCGGGGTGCTCCCCTGGTCTCCTCTCACCAGGCGCTTGATGAGGCGGAGCAGCAGCTTCTGCTGGCGGGGCTGGGGGTGGGCCTGCAGCGCCTGCTCCAGACTCAGGAGGTCCTCTGGGAGGAGGCAGTCTGGGCCCTGGCCGCCGTACAGCTGCACCAGCAGGGACAGGCACAGACTGGCCTCCTCGTACACCTCGGGATCTGCACTCGCCAGCTGTGGACACAAACACACACCTACACATCAACCTGGAGTCGCCTCCCCGCGGGCCTTCACACTCACACACCCCTCCGCTCCACGAGCACAGCTACTTAGCATCCAGAGACTAGTCTAGCCAGACACACAGTAATACAGATCCTTTCCTGCTGCTGGCTGTGCATTTGTCTGGGGGCCGTGGGAAGTGAGGGTGGAGGGGCTCAGGGCTAGTGGGAATGAGGAGGGTGCTGGGTGCTGTTGAAGGTGCACTATTGGCCCTGTGTGAGTGTGGGAGTGTCCCAGTGGACTGATTGAGGGAACTCTGCACAGGTTCAAGGGCTTTAACAATGTACAGTACCACATACCACACTAGTGCAAATGTAAGAACGTAACAAAAGTGCAACCAGAGGAAATAAACTCAACTTGGGTAAAAAACAAAACAAAACCGATTCCACATTTCACTTTTTGGAGCATAAAAACACTAAGGCATTCCATCCGGCATTCTAGTGACCTGTGCCTTCTGTCAGAGGGGAGACACTAGCTGGGTTTCCATTCAACTTACTTGAATTTCATATTTGTGTCACAAACATTTGGCTCAATATTATGTGTGTCTGCGTGTTTCCATCAACTTTGTGATGCGAATAATAATAATAAAAAAACAATATGGTAATCAAGTGATGTGTACCAACTAGCTGTGAGATCAACGTCTATGGACAGGAACACGGTTAATCGCATTATGCCTTACTCACATCAAGAGTTAATCCACCCCCCTCAAGTGAATTGAATTTATAGTCGCATTAAGGGACTGATGCGTCTTTGCAGATGAACAAGTTGGATGGAAACCCGGCTCCTGAGGCACAAAGACACAGCAGGTAGACCTACAGTATATTCCTAGAGGCTCTTCCAGGACACTCGTGCCAGGATCGACTCTCCTTCCTCTTGCCTCCTCCTCACAACAGAGCTGTTCAAATGGACCCCCCAAATGTTACCCGCATGATCGATCCCACTTCTTGACTTCAACATTGGTTGCTACTACACTGTCCAGCCAGACAACCACCTTTGGCTTGATTACCATATAATGCTGTGGGATATTTATTGTTTGTTTGTTTGTATATTCATTAAGATTTTGCAATTATTATGATGCTCAGCTAAAACCATGGACAAATTCTAGTCTAAAATGTTTGCCCTTTTTCCTGTATGAGCCCTGGCAGTTGGGTCGGCCCCTTGAGCCAGGCAAGGGTTTCTTTCTATGCTAACCACCACTAGGGAGTTTTTCTTTTCTTTTCTGTTGCTCTTGGATGCTCCTTGCTGTGAAGCGCCGTGAGACAATCCCATTGTAAAAGGTGCTGTATAAATAAGATTGAATTGAACTGAATTGAATGGGGTGTCAAGTATAGGGAAAACACAGCTTATGATCTTCACTTTCTGACTTCACTTTATCTGTACATAAATGTGACAGACACCAGAGCAGATGGTAATTAAAAGTGGTACAAGTCTCTTAATTAGGATACTGTTTATAGGTGTTTTAAAGAGAAACTGCTTGCTTCTGAAGTCAATGGTCATTGATCAGTCGTCTTTCTAATTTGGCCCAAGTCACTTCCAAGTCCAAGTTGACTAGCCTCTCATTCTCCAGGCTGCTGATGTTCCTACAGTCTTTGGCACAGTGTCTTGATGGAGCTTGATGTTGAGAGAAGTAAAAGGGACAGCACCCCTGTGCTGGTGGCGAGGCAGTCAGGAGTGATGTTACTGAATCTGACAGCTTGGCTCCTGTCCCCCACAAGTCCAGGATCCACAGTGAGGTGTCAGTGTTCATGCCCTGGAGTTTCTTCAGCACGTAGCGAGCGTTGCTAGCATTCTAAGCAGTGCTCAAATAAATGAATGGAATTCTTGCATAGATGTATGTGGACTCCAGATGCTGGGGGGTGAAGTGCACTGCCCAGCCGACTACATCATCTGTTGGACCACAGCTGGCTGACAAGCAGACTAGAATGGGTCCGCAGTATTACTCACTAATAAGAACTACTGTAGTGTAATGTATGTCTATGTCTGTGTGTGCTCAAAACGCCCTCATACAGTAGCCACTGATCCAAGGGCTACAGGCGCATAAGGCCAGAGGCCAGATATTTGTGCTGCTGTGCTGTTAGGCTGCTGGGCTCTCAGGCTGTGTAGCAGACCGAGTCAAGAGTGGCCTGACGAGAGGCTCCAGGGAGGCTCATCCCTCAGGAGAGGGGGCCATCTTGAGGCAGAGAGAGGGCCTCTCCTCTCTTCTCCTCTCCCCTCCTCCCCTCCCACTGGACCCCACCACCCCCCACCCCCACCCCCACCTCCAACGCCATGACAACCCCAAGTCGACCCTCTGCTGCCCCCGCGGATTTTCCGTCTCAATCTCCCATTCTGCCCAAAGCCGGTGGGTGTGAGCGCTGGGATTTCCAGGGCTCCTTTCAGCGCTGATCCGTTGCTGCCCCCTTTCCCTATACAACGCCCTAATCCCAGGAGGGCCCCAAGGGGCCAGTGGGCGAAGGGGCTCCTCTCCCTTTGTGTCTCCCGCCGCCCTCTCCCACTGGGTGGAATGCTTAGAGTGCAGACAATGTGGCCCTGAAGGGGCCAGCGCCGCTCCGCTCCTTACCCCACCCCAGCCCACTCCCCTCCACCCCACGCCCCCCCAGAAAAGGGCTCTCCCTCTGGGCTTTGGCCGCCAGGCCCTCTCTTGTTCGCATGCCAGCACAGAGTCAGCGCACACAAGAGCTAACACCTGCTTAGCCCCGCTAACACAACAGGCCTGTTTACTTAGCGCTGCTTGTAGATGCGCAAGGGGGAGGGACCAGAGAGAAAGGCGGAGGCGGAAGAATCAAACGGTGGGAGTGAGATTGGGAGAGGCGGCACAGGGATCAAAGGGATTAAGAGTCCCCTTTAGTGGCCCGGCCACTGCCGAGCCGTCACCGTCACACCCGCTGACGGACTCCAGAGGGAAGGCTCGCTGGGACACTTTCACCTTCTCCCAACACACACGCGCACACGCACACGCACACGCACACGCACACGCACACACACACACACACACACACAGACACACACGCTGCTCTACTCTCTCCTCATCACCTACACGCCATCACACTCTGTCCTCTCAACATCACCAACAGTCACCTCACATACACTCAACAAAGGACAGCTTGGGGCAATGCCTCTACCTTCACTTCACAAACAATCTGGTCCCACTGAGCTCGGCCGGCCAGTCAACAGGGTTGGTGGTCCTCTCTCTGTCACACACGCACACGCACGCACAGTGCACCCACACACGCACGCGCGCGCACACACACACACGCGTGCACACATACACACACACACACACACACACACACACACACACACACACACACACACAGGATGTAGAGGCCCCAGAGGGCTGCAGTCTGTTCCTGAACTACCACAGGGCTGCTCGACCTTGTGACTGTCCTGCCATTCCACTCCTACACTTCCCTGTGGCATCTCTGTGGGTGCCATTGCACACATGTAGACTCCGCACTCATCAAACGCCACACGCCCATATGGAGAACTTCCATCCGCACAAATGCACATATGCGCATACCAACACACACACACACACACACACACACACACACACACACACTTCTAGTCTAGTGCTCTTCCCATGGCCACATGTGCTGGGGCTCGGAAGGTGCCTGGAGTCCTGCTGCAGATTGGTCCCTGAGCTGCTGTCGGCGGAGGCAGTGGAGGATGGCTGAGATGGAGCCTGACTGGAGCATACGCTGGCCGCATGTCGGCACGGAGCGGCATGGAGCGAGTCGGGCAGCTGAGCTGAGCTGAGCCGAGCCGACTGGTGGGTGGCGGAGCCAGTCCGCCTGTGGGCCCCTGGTGGGCTGCAGCTCTGCGAGGTGGCCAGGGGAGAGGAGAGAGCAGAGCAGAGCAGAGGAGAGGAGAGGAGAGAGGTGGGGAGGGGAGGGGAGGCAGCCTGCTGACTGCTGAGGCGGAGAGGCTAGAGGCTAGAGGCTGGAGGCTGGAGGCTGGAGCGTGGCGCCAGGGCTGGCTGCTGCTGCGGCTAAGTGCGCCCACAGGCAGGCTGACAGGGCACAGAGCGAGTTAGAGACCCACTCCCACTGGGGATCATCTCCTGAACCATCTGTGCCTCACTCCACTTCCTCTGAGTCTGTGTGTGTGTGTATGTGTGTGTGTGTGTGTGTTTGAGTGTGGAAGTGTGCCATACGAGCACAGGAGAAAGAGTGTGTGGGTCACAGGTGTTGCCATGTTGTATGTGTATATACTGTATGTGTTTGTGTTTATGTGTATCAGTGTGAATTTGCTTGACTAGGTTCGTGTGATCGCTGAGTGAATAACCTTGTGGGTATACATACTGCATGCCTGCTTGTGTAAGACTGTTTTGTGTGTGTGTGTGTGTGTGTGTGTGTGTGTGTGTACAGTGTGTGTGTGAGTGTGTGAGTGGAGGCTGGTGTGAGAGCCGAGTTGAAGGTCAGTGTAGAAAGTTCTCCAAGTCCGGCGGAAGGCGAGGAGCTGCCAGTCAGCGGTGCTGCACGAGCGTCCGCCACTCAAACCCAGGCGCCTCTCTCCAGCACTGAACCCCTCCCCTCCCCGCTATACAACTTCATCTCCATCCGTACACACACACACACACACACACACGGGCTCGTCAGAACAACAAGCCGCGCGCTCACCGCCATACAAAATTCATCCTCCATCCATTATTGACGACGGAATCCGATGAATTTATCTCACTGTATCAGCGTCAATTTAAGCCATCCGTGGAGTGGATTAAAGACAATCTTCATCCCTGAATTATGAATGCTCCAATGTTTAGATTGATTATTTTAATACCAGTTCTTCGGAATACACTATCGGGCCATAATAAATTGCTTTTGCGATATAAATAAATAAATACACAAACCAGAGAAACGGCTTTTGGAAAAAAAAAAAAATAATAAAAAAAAAAATAGGTGAACTCATTCTGTCTCTCAAGCTCTCCTGGAAACAGCATGAGCAGAGCGGGTTTTATTATTTCATGGCCACCATTCAATTAGAGCTGCATGAGGAGAAGCCCTGGCTAATCAATGCCACCTGGCCCCTGTCAAAAGTGTTAAATACTGGAGTCAGAGCGGGCCACAGATAATAGATTGAAAGCATAAATGATCCACGCTCGGAATGAAAAATGCAGTTGGCATCGCTCAATTTGTGTTCTGTGATCCGGTCTACAGGCAGGTCATGCCAAATGTAATCACACAGAAATCATAAGGTGTTCACTACAGTTTCTAATGACACCTATTGATCTGCTGTGGAACAGAATGCTCTTCTAAGTTTCTGCAGGTTCACCGGTGCAACTGATCAAAAATGTAAGACGTAAGAAAAAAGGACAAAGCTATGCGATGGGGTCAATGATGTGTACATGTGCATGGATGCATATTTCAACACATGCTGAATGCTTCATTACTTAAAAGTTCTGTAGCTTTGGATTCCATCTGGACTTAACAGATTACATTAACTCTAGACCTTGGCCGTATGGAGCACTGCTACTGGCAGAAGCTGCTTTCTATGAGTTACTGCAGTGTTTTTCAAACTTGGGTTCGGCACCCAAAATGGGGTCCCCTGAAAGAAATAAAATAACTAACACCACACCAATTACACCAATTATAAACAACTGTATTCTTTTATGTTCAGAAATATTGAACAAAAAATCTAAACCTAAATATTTCTTCGCCCGCCTGGCACAGTAAAGACAGAGAGCTATAGAAAGAGACACCAAAGACATGGGGTTTCCAGAAATTGGTGATGTCAAAATGGGGTCACAGGCCAAAAAAGGTTGGGAAGCACTGAGTTCCTGCATTCCCTGGGCTATTGTGAGGCAAGACTGGCATGTTCTTGGCTGCTATGTGGTGTTAATGGCCTGCATGGCCTTTGTAGTAAAGCGGGGCAGATGCCCTTCCCAGTGCCAGTGATGCAGTGGCCTTTCCAGCGCTGCCAGAGGTGCTGAGGCAGGAGCTGCTTGGACACGGGCCTGGGCTGGGCTGGGCCACACGCCTGACATGAGCACTCGCACAGTAATCATGCGCCACACACATATAGTACACTACACTACACTCATCATACCACATCCAACACACACACACCACCACCACATCACACACTCCACACTCCACAAACTCGTCTCACACACACACCCACACACATACATACAGACTAGTCTCTTACCATCTGAATGAGGAGGCTGTTGAGATCAGTTAGTGGCTTGTTTATGAGAAGAAGCTCCTCAGCAGCCTGAGTCTCTTCTGAACTCTCTCCTTTCTGGACCTAGAGAGAGACGGAGAGAGAGAGATAGATAGAGAGAGAGAGAGAGAAAGGGAGAGAGAGAGAGAGATAAGGACAGAGAGAGGGAAAGAGTTCTAATGATGAACCAATATAAATAGGAGAGGCTGATCCAGCCCAGTGGCCCTGAGTGTTGTTTTAACTCATTCTGTCATGAAGGCAGTACAGGCAGTGTGGTGGAGCTGGATCTATTTCGAGCCGTGGCAGTTTCCTCGGCTTCCTCGCCAGTGGACCTGCACCCTTCCTGCTGTCACTGCCAACACCAAACACAGCCAGTCGCAGCAAACCCTACTGACTTAATTAGCCTTTATTAAAACGCCCTGCCTGTCAGAAAGCACTTCTGAAAGGCCATGTTGCTAAGCAAGTTCACCACTCTTTAGGGATGAAAATAGATGCAGTTTCAGAACAGAAAAAAAAACCCACAACAAAAAGGAGAAAAACACTTTGCTATATTTTTCCAACTTCTGTTTACCCGACATTTCAACTCTGTCTTGCTAAACTGACTGTGACACTCTCCGTCTGGAGTGTGAGTTCATCTCCCTCCCTCCTCTTACAAGGAGCTTGCAGCTCCCTCCCTCTCTCTCTCTCTCTCGCTCTCTCTCTCCTTGCCTCTTTCTCTTTCCCTCACTCTCCTTCCCTCTCCACCCCCTCCACCAAGCCGCTGCTGAAACTTCATGGAGATTGACTGGCTGTCTGTGGATATGCGATTAGTCTCAAACCTCTTCTCCCTGAAACTCCAGCTTGTGCTTAATTGCAAAGCATGGAGCACTTTCACAATTAAAACTTCCCCATCCATTTGAAATATTAATGCAAGCTAAATCTGAGGCAGACAGATAGAGGGAGAACGACAGAGAGCGAGAAAAAGAGTTGGAGAGAGAGAGAGAGAGAGCACGCGAACGAGAGAAAGAGAGAGAGCACGAATGAGAGAGAGGAGGAAAGAGAGAGAGAGAGAGGAGGCAGGCGTTGAGCACGTACACCTCCCTCTCCCTTATCATTATCGGCCAAATTTGGGTTGCGTTGACGCCTTTTAATGAGCTTTTTGCAGCTTCTCTTTTTTTTCACGGCGAATTGATTTCCATTACGTATTCTCTCCTTCCGCAGCCTGGGTATAAATATGGATGTGGGGACGGCGGGCGGCTGGAAGACAAAAGGACGTGAGCAGCAGATAATGAGGGCCAGTGGGAGTGCAGCCAATGCCCAGTGGGCCGGGGGACCTTGTGAATCCTCAGTGTCAAATCATCAACTTCAATGGCGTATTTACCAGCCCGATGGGAAGCAAGCTTTCAGAGGCTGCGCTGGCTGACTGAGGGGGGTGGGTGGTGGAGGTGTGTGTGTGTGTGTGTGTGAGGGGCGAGCCATGGAAATGTTAGGTGAGCTGGGTAGCATACGTTTAGCCAGACGCTAGTCTCTGGGGGGGGGGGGGAGGGGGGGGGCTTCAGTGAAGATTGCTGGAGTTGTGTGTGTGTGTGTCTTTTTTTAGTGAAACGGCTGCTAGCCACATGGGGTTATTAGACTCCACAGCGTTTAGAGTCCAAAGTGGGTGATTATATTCAGGCCACAGTCATGGACGCCTCTCGCCAAGGACCCCTAGCTAGAGAGCCAGCCTAGAGCACAAGCGCCCGAGGAGAGAGAGAGAGAGAGAGAGAGAGAGAGAGAGAGAGAGAGAGAGAGAGAGAGAGAGAGAGAGAGAGAGAGAGATAGAGAGAGAGAGCACTCGGAGGAGTCCCACTTGAAGGCCAGGAGTCTGTACTTTCAACTCCATCAAGCAGGAGCTCATTGGGGGGGAGAGGGCAGTGGAGGCACAGAATTCAGAATTGGGAGGGAGGAGAGAGATGGAGAGAATGCTGAGAGGCAGCCATGGATCGATAGATGGAGGAGTTTGGGATGGGGGGGGGTCTGTGCTGTGGCGGTCACCTGCAGGGCGTAGCGGACCACTGTGGACACGTGTTTGAGCAGGATGTGGAGGATGTCCAGCAGGGACAGCAGCAGAGCGAAACTGGCCTTCACCCCCACCAGATCCTCCCTCTGCAGGTACAGCAACACACTGCTGAGCATCTCCACCACACCTGCAACGCAAACAAACACACACACACACACACATTAAAACTAACCAAACTTAAAAAAAAGCTGTACTGAAAAAGACCCAGCAAAGTAAATAGGTGGCAGCTATGGCTGACAGTGAAAGGCCCAAAGCCAGCTGTTGTTTTTACCCAGGGAGTCCCATCATGCATGGCAATTACCAATCAGAGAGCCTGACTGGCATTCAAGGACTCAAGGTAGTTTTACCATCACATACACAGAAATACATACATGGCAAACTTGCATTTAAATCACATGCAATCAGTGCATCAGTGAAATGCAACAGGGGTTCATGAAGGATCAAAAACAACAACTACAAGCAGAGTTTAGGCGAAGCCCACAGGTAGGCGTCCGAAGTTGGCGGCTCCATCGCCACCACGGGCACCAGTAGACTGGACTGTGCCCTGCCTGGAGATGACTGATGAAGGAGCTTAGGCCATCTCTTCACCTGGCCCTCCAGTCCCAGCAGGCAGCACAATGGGTCCTGCACTGAGCTCCACACACACCGGCCGTCTATTGTGCTGCCTGCCTGCTCATCTGCTCCTGCTCAGCTGCACAATAACACCACGGCTGCCATTATCAGCTCCCCTCAGCCAATTATCAGCTACCTGGGAGATAATATCTCTCATCACACACACACACGCACACACGCACACACACACACATGCACGCGCACACACACACACACACACACACACACACGCACGCACGCACGCACGCACACACACACACACACACAAAACCCCTTGCCTCTGCCTCCTTCCGTCATGTTTGCCTTTTCTTCAGCTGGGTCCCTGCTGCTGAAATATTAAGTGCTTATGAATAATCGGCTCATCTGAGCTGACGAGAGGCTCTTGTCTCGGCACGGCGCGGCTCGTGGCATGACCCCGCTCACCTGTGATCAGGGGAGACTCTTGAACCGTGGGCACGGGGGGGCTGGAGGCCATGGCGCTGTGCCCCTGAGTGAAACTGCTCCTCGGGCAGCTCCGCCCGCGCCGCTCGTTAATCTCCACACACACACCCCTCCCCCCCTTCCTCTCCTGGCCTGCCCCGCCCCAGCCGCCACCTCTGCTCTCCGACCAGGCCTCCGCCAGAGCACAGCTCCTCCTTCAAGCCCAGAAGAAGCCCCCATCAGTCAGCCAAACAGCTGAGCTGCGGTGTGCTCCGAGTCGGAGCATGTGAGAGAAGAGCTGAGCGCGAGGTGAGAAGTCACGCTCCTTGCTCAGGACGCTCATATTCTCCAAACCGGACAAGGCCGCTCCGCTCCATACCGCTCCACACTAGCACTAGAGCAAATTTTGCCCACTCAGTTCCACGCTTCATTCCTACGGGGGTACGTGCAAGGCTACCAGCAACAGGTAGTGACGTGATGGCGATGGTGTTTTATTGCAAAAAGATGTGAATAAATAGCAAGAGGAATTGAGATTGTAGCTTTCTGTGTATAGTCTGTGTGTAGATAGGCGATTGACAAAAAACAAAACGGAATCAGAAGTTCACATAGTACACTCATGTTTCCAGGAGAGCTTTTTAAATTTAAAATAAAATTTAAGTCACTGAAAAAAAGTTTCATCAGATCGTTTAGGCCTTTAGAAAAAAAAAGAAAAAGAAAAAAAGAAAAAAAACGCTTTGCGCTCTGACTTAGGCCTCATTCACATAGAAATCGTGTGTCCATGGTCTCTATCTGTAACTGTCCCTTCAGGTTTACGTCTGCGTATTCACAACAGAAACGGTCTCCACGGTCCCCAAATTCTCCTTTAAAGTCTATGGAGACCATGTTATACCGCATACGGCACAGCACAGCATGGAAAAATAGAACTCATTTCTATTTCAAGCGGACGGTGCTTCCGTATTACATGTAGGGTGTGCATAGTGTAAACTGTTAACATGCATTCCAAACGAAAGGGGCCAAAAATGTGTGTGCAACGTATAGGCACTGCAATGTGCATGCGGCATACGTTCCACCCGCTCTGCTCCGCTCTCATGCTCTGTCACCTCACAACCGCCACACAGTTCCAACCCTAATCCCCAGACGCTGCACTGAGGCAACAACGAATCAACACGCACAGTGAGTCACACAGCAGCGAGCCTCAGCTTACGGACGATAAGACGACTGCCAGTTTGCTAACTCAATTTATCATCTGATATTGTGATATGTCTGCAGTACATTTGGTAGATGCAAAAGTGTGCCACAGAGAGCAGTCTCAATCAACCAGGCTCTGACCAATAAGCCTGCGGGTCGACAATTCCTGCCAACACTGGCTATGTGCAGCTTTGGATCGTGACATAATGTAGCAGTGGCCAGACAGTAGCAGTTGGAAAGGAGCGCAGCACCACAGGACAGCGCCGAGTAGACTACGCGTGTACACACACACACATACACACAGACACACACACACACAGACACACACACACACACACAGTAATCACGGCGACAGCAGCAGAGAGCACCAGAGGCTGTGGAGGCCTCTGGCCCAGTGTCTTTCATCTCCACCAGAGGGAACAGTGACAGAGCAGAGAGAGAGAGAGAGAGGGGGGGGGAGGAAGTAGAGAGGAAGTAGAGAAGTGGAGAGAAAAGGGGGGATATGAACTCAATGACAGAGTAAAAGAGACCACACGGCCACAGGAGGGAGAAGGTGAACTCTGGGTAACGTATTTTACATTCCTCTTCCCTCCACCCCTCTCCTCTCCTCTCCCCCTCTCCTCTCCACTGTTCACCTCCACTCCTCCACTCCCCACGTCTCCACTCTCCTCCTCTCTTCACCTCCCTGTGAGCCCCAGCTCTAGCCTACCTGCTGTTCTACCTTTACAACTCTCCCTTGTCTCTCTCAATCACACACACACACACACACACACACACACACACACACACACACACACACACACACACACACACACATCACCTCTCCAATTTCCTACTCTGTCACCTGCTGACCCCAACAGGAGCCCCAGGCCACCCAGTGCAGTGAAGCTGAGCAGAGTGCTGGCCTGAGAGAGAGAGAGAGGGGGGGGCAGAGAGAAAGACAGAGAGAGAGAGAGAGAGAGAGAGAGAGAGAGAGAGAGGGGGCAGAGAGAAAGAGAAAGAGAGAGAGAGAGTGTTAGAGAGAGAGAGAGAGAGAGAGAAAGAGATATAGGGGGCAGAGAGACAGAGAGAGAGATGTATCTATGTGTGATAAAGATGAAGACAAAGCAAAAGAGAAATATGACAGAGTGAAAAAAAGCACGAGTGTGTGTGTGTGTGTGTGTGTGTTCGTGTGTGTGTGTGTGTGTGTGTGTGTGTGTGTGTGTGAGAGAGAGAGAGAAAGAGTGCCCTAGTGGTGCTGTGGTGGTGGTGCTAGTGCTAGTGTGCTAGTGTGAGCAGGGCTAACCTTCCCAGGAATGCAGCAGTAGTTGT
>JASCQY010000010.1:18412415-18426217 GCA_030264315.1 Sardinella tawilis
CTGTGCCCTAACCCCTGTGCCCTAACCCCTGTGCCCTTACCCTCTCTGGGACAAGAGCTAATGGCAGTTCCAAATCAAGCACCTTAATGCAGAAGCCCCGCTCAGAGGTGAGGGCCACCCTGCCTCTCTCTTTCTCTCTCTTTCTCTCTCGTTCTCTCGTTGCCAAGTTGGTCCAGGACTAACACTCACCCCAGCCTACGGTGCTGGCTGGCTAGGAGCTCCTGGGCTAGGCTTAGACATGTGGCAGACTGTAGAGTAGAGTAGAGTAGAGTAGGCAGCAGATGAGTGTCTGGACAGCAGGCAGGGCAGGGATGGGATGGGCTGGGAAATGTAGGAAAGCCCCCCGGTCTCTGTCCCCTCACCACCTTGGTCCCAGGTCTCCCGTGTCCCCCTAGGGTGGCTGTGCAGAAAGGGCTTTGTGCTCGAAACTGCAGGCTGCCTGACCGTTACCAAATCATTTCCAGGGCAGCATCAGAATCAGCATCCGTTTGCCGCTCACCTTTGGCAGAGTGAGTCTCTGCATGCCAAGCCTGCTGCGCTCCCCTGGCGCTCCGGCGACAAGCTCATCTTAGCCTAGCTTAGCTTAGCTTAGCCTACCGGTAGAAGATGAGGCTAATTAAGGGTGCAGTGGAACCGGGGACTGAACTCAAGGATCATGCAGTGTCAGCTTGACAAAAGCAAGCAATTCTGAGGGTCCCTTTTTTTTTGTCTTTTTGTTTGTTTTTAACCGACCAACCCTAATTTATGAAGGTGTGTATGTGTGCGTGTATGAACATAATATTCTCTGTACAAAATTGTTTCCGATGTTTAATCAGCTCCTCGAAAAATCCAGAAACCATGACTTGAATCGTGAAACAGTGGTGGCACAGCAGCGGGTCGAGGCATTTCCTGACCACCAGAGTGCAGTGTTGAGCTGCGGTGCTCCAGCAAAGGCGAGAGTCGTCAGAAACGCCAGTGTGTTACTTCAGCGTGTGATGACTGTACATCCCAGTTCTCCTGTGCGTATAGACTGAATTGGAAGCTTTACCACCGCGGTTCGACATTTCTAGTTGTGCCCGGCCCCCAAGGTCATTTAGTCCTAGTGCCTGAATTCCAAGTTCATTTCCTGGGGCTGTGTGGGATGGTTGGTTATTCTAACCAATACTGAGGCACAGCCATCACATCTGCGCACACAGTGGTTTTGGATGTCATGGGTCAGAACCCAGAATAACGCCTGATCCCAGGTCAGGGTTGCGTAACTCTGGCAGTGTATGACATCAGTATATGCACGCCGCAGTGCAAGACATCAATTCTTTTGTTATTGTTATTATTATTATTATTATTATTATTATTATTATTATTATTATTATTATTATTATTATTATTATTATTATTATTTGTTTTTCTGTTTAGCGGAAGCAAGAAGAGATTCATTTTGTCTGCTGAAAAGATAGTGTGTGTGTGTGCACTTCTCATCTGTAACTTGAATGTGTGTTTTGAATGTACTGCAATGCAGCCAGTGGTGTCCATAACTGCTCAACCATTACAATGACACTTTTACTAATGTTGTACCACAAAGGGAAACTGTGCCACTCGGACATTGGAAATGGTCAATTATGCAATGAGTTTAGTCTTGCTAACATCTTTTTTTTTTTTTTTTAAGAAAAAGCAGCAAACTAGCCGACAAAAATAAGAAGCGGATGGGAATGATGTAACACTGCTGAAAGGCATCTAAGGGAGTTCTGCATTCTGGCACCTCCAAAACTGCGATCAATAAATCAATGATACGACTTCTCCGCGTGTGACCTTTTGTTATGCACTCTTTTTGTCAGTTTGAAAGTGAAAAGTTTTCTCGCTGTGCTCTACACATTAGTGAAGGGATTTAGGAGTTACAGTAGCGCTCCTGTGATACTGCTGTTGTGCTGCCGTTAGCTCCAACCCCCTGTGAAGTCTTCCAGGGCCATATTCATTAATACCTTTCATAGGCAGCATTTCTTTATACTTTTGCTGTGTCATCAAGCCTCAAGTCAAGTGACTGTTTATGTTTATGGCATTTAGCAGATGGTTTTGTACAAAGCAACATATTGCTCCATTGTTAATTCAAATTAAAAATTGACATCCATAGATTAGTAACATAATAATGAAAAATCATGAACAATAATATTGCACAGAAAGACAAAAACAAGCATACAAACAATTTCCTTTATAAGCAAATTGATTAGATAAGCTCAGGTCACAGTAAAGATAAACATGGTATAGGTATACATCTTAATGGTGTGCTGTTTTTTTTGTTTGTTTTTTTTTGGGGGGGGTCCAATCCATAAATGTGAAGCCAGCCTTAAATATGCATAATATTGCAGTATTACACAGCTCATCCCATTATCTTGCCTTTCATTTGGATTCCAATAATTGGATAAGGAGGGCTATCCCTTAAGGCTCTTCATAACTGTTCATTACCGACTGATGAAATTTGAGTTCCTGATTAGAGACCAGCAGCACCTGAAAACAAAACCAGCCACAGCTACTTGGCTTGGCTACAATTATTCATTTGTAAAATCATGTCCTTGTCTAATTTTGGATTGTCACAAACACACTTCCATATTCCCTATCTCCCTGGCCCACTTATTTCAGTCCTCTTCCTCAGTGTGCTTCCTGAGTTATTTTAGGTTGTGCTGGTTAGAGTAACCAGCTTGGCGATGGGATGGGCAACAGTGACCATTCTTGCCACAGGTGACCTTCACTCTCCGGTCCTTGGCTGCACTCTTGCGGGGGTGTGCACCCAGAATGTGCTCGCAAGCGCGTAATGAGCCAGCCTCCGCATAATTGAAGAGGTGACTGCTTATTCAAGCGATAGTGCGGTGTTCAAGACTCATTTGCATAGATCAGAGATGAACACTCTTCTATCCTGAGTGCGTTATAGTGAGCGTTAATAGCCTAGGTGTTGAGTGGCGCACCCTGTGAGGAGATGACCGATGAAGTAGTTCAGACCTCCACTTCTGGCCCTAATTTAGTCAACACGGAGGCATGTCAAGAAGGCAGAGTTACAAGTAGGCTAAGCATTTGTTGTAAAAACGAATTGTCTGTACATGTAAAACGATGCCAAGTTTAGTCAGGGAGAATTATTACATCTATCAAACCATTGATAACTTGATTTCATTTTATGTTTACTTCCACAAGGAGGTTTTCACCATTATATGTTTTTGTTTGTCTGTTGATGGGCAAAAGTAGCCTAGGGCGCGGATTTGGATGAAAATTTCGGACAGTAATTTTGGTGGTAACGCAAATAACCGTCTTGAATTGTATGTGGTTGGTGACCCTATTGCCTGGACGGAGGCCTGCGCTCTCCGAGTGCTTCTCTGGAGTAATGTTCAGGTGGCTCTATTTTTTCTGGATGGTAAATCATTCTCTTATTCTCTCCATGCTTATTTCACAGATGGAAAGCATGGTCCACAAAATCTAGTTTTACAAACATTATAAGCGATTTTACGCAGTGTGCATATTTTAGTTGTGGAGTTGCAGTGTGGAGAAAAGGACTGTGATCTCCCTCCCTTTGTGTGCGTATGCTTAATTGCGCAGGAGATATAATTGCCCAGCCCCACGGGCCATCTCATTGGTTTGCTTTCCGTTTCCATAGCCATGCGTTTTATTGTTAAACAAAATGGAGGGGAAAACTCTCATTGTTGAGCACCTGTGCGATTATGTGCTACCTTCCAGTGTTTTGTTTCCATCAAATCGGTCTCCAGCGCTGCGCACAGACGCCTACAACATTTGTTAATGGGGCGTTGTAATGGTAAACGTAGTGTTCGCGCCCTGTTCTCTCATCGCGTGTCCTCACGTGGTAGTGGTGAGGGAGCAGTGCCATTATGTGCACAGCGGTCTATCCCTCCGGCCTCTTTGAAAGAATGAGATCCAGAGGAAGCTTTGTTTTGTCCGCCTTTTAATGCTAGCGTTGAGTGATGTTGCTGCAAAGGGTCAATAAGCGCGATCTGGTCACAGTGAAGCTCATTAAATGTTATCTCTGCACATTGGCCCTCCAAACAACTCTTCAGTCCTTTGCAATCAAAGTTTCTTAAAAAGAGCCGCCGGTAGCAGCCCGTGGGCCATCTGCATTTACAGCAAAGCCACCATGCCATTCCTTGGCTGACATGGCTATCTCTTTTAGCGGTCACTTATATTTATAGGCTCACATAGATCTGTTGGCTATACAATCTGTTTAGAGTTTTGAAAGCAAAACATTAAAACACACAAAATTAATAAAACATTCTCACAACTTGTTTTTTTTCTGCAAAAGTCTGTATGTGTACTCATATTTATATATTGCATCATATTCATTTTACAAACAAATTTACATTGAATATATCGTAAATAGAGTTTTCAGACAATGATTTCCGAGACAGCAAATGTGATGGATCTCTCTGCTTCCTGTACAGGTGGTGCTGGGTGATGGGGGTGGTTGCGGGCCTGCCTGTCGATCTTATGAAGAGTACTCGTACTCCTCCGCGCTCCGCCGGCCAAAGTCCATCCAGCCCATGTAGTCGCGGTCCTTTATCCTGTGGCTGGCAGCCGGCCCACTGGCTCTGCTGGTCAGCACTGAGTTCCTGCGGGAAGCACCTGCAGCCAGGAGAGCACAGCACAGCACAGCACGGTCAGCTTGGGACCACTCACAGCCTTACTGGCCCATTCAAAGCCTTGGCCCCTTCCTGGGCTGTTGCATCAGTTACAGCTTTTGGGATCATGTGCTCAGTTATGGGGATGGGATGTTCTTGTCAGTGCTTGTATTTAAAGGTGATTCTAGTGTATTTTAGCATATGGAACTAGTCTGTCCTAACTTGCATCTTTGCTTAGTGGCAATGGCCCAAATGAAGACACTGCATACACACCCAATCTGTGTGTGTGTGTGTGTGTCTGTGTAGGGTGGGCCCACCTTTCCTAGCGATGAGCGTGGCGATGAGCTGGTTAAGGCTGGTGCGGGGGTCTTGCTCTTCCTCGTCCTCCATGGCTGCCTTGGTGAAGGGGAGGAGGGCTCCACTGGGGGCGGGCGCCGAGCGGGTGTGACGCCTGTGCACGGCAGCCGCTGCCGCCCGGGAGACGGCCCCTGTGCGGGCGTGCCCTTCCTCCTGTGGGGGGTGGGCTGGGAGCCCCAGGCAGCCGCTGCTGGAGAGAGCTGCCAGCAGCACACACACGCAGATACCACAGTTCATCTGCATGCACACACACACACACACACACACACACACACAGTGAGAGAGAGTGAGAGATTAATGTTTTGTCATTGATATGATGATTTTCAAAAGATGAATGACCTCGGTATACACTGAATTGCAAGTGATGAGATCTGTAAAGGCTCCATCTGAAATGTTCCAGCTGACACAGAGGGAATAAATTGTATTCCGCAATAAATGGGACTACATTTGTGATTACACATAATGTATTTGGAATTGGTTGTAAAGCCATCATTGTTTCCTTTATGAAACATAGTCTCATTAAAAGAAATGAGCCCATTGACACTTTTTTTTCATTAACGCAAAATCAAGTAATTGAAATGTAATTTCTAAAAGGGCAAGACGCCTGTCATTGAGCGCTGTGTGAGTCTTCCTCTGGGTCTCTCAGGGGAGACATGGGAAATGAGGCTGCTTATATCATCTCCAGAAGTGCTCTGTGCTCCAATCAGAAGCTCATCAGCAGCTCCCAAAGGACAGGCAAATGCTAGGCATTTTGGATCAGTAATTGTGGTGCAGAAAAGTGAAATCTGGCTGTTCTCTTCCAGTAAATCTTTCAAATAATGACAATGCAATTCACTGCAATATCAGCCAGGGTCCTAAATCCATTTTGTCCATGTGTATATTTATTCAAATCCTATATGAAATGTTAATTAATGTTACATTTGATTATATGTACATCTCAATTATATACCAATTATTTTGTCAGAATAGAAAAAAATAGGGTTAGGTTAAATAATACCCTAACCCAAGATATGATTTAAACCAAAATGACAATTTCTAAATAACTACAATCACCAAGAATCCCTGACAGCTAAGAGAAAATATAAAGCTACTTCTCTGCACACAGGCACATCCACACGCACACAAACACACACACACACACACACATGCATGCTCAGTGAGAAAGGCTCTTACCTTCAGTCTGTGCAGAGAGAGGCGAGTAGAGGGAGGAGATGCACACTGTCCGCTGAACGAGTGAATAGTGAAACTTGGGAGGGAAGAGAAGGGCCGGCTGTTATATAGTGGAGAGGGGGGAAAGGGTGGGGGGACTCGTATGGCCTGCCTGCCGAGTGTTTGCGCAGTTCTGACGCAGAGATGGCTTGCTACATACAGTCACACACGCACACAAACACACATATGCACAAGCACTTCATTGACCTAACTAATGTCAGAGCTCCATATTTGGACACATTTACAAGTTGATATTACTTTAGTGTGGAAGCTATTTCCAGGGTCTTGCATCATGTGATATGTTAGATTACATTTTTATTAAGCATTTAATAAAACTTAAAGCTTTTCATGGGACTTATACGTAAAGACTAAGTATTGTATTAAAAATATTCTAAGTATAAGTGCCAAAAATATAATTCACATAGGCTAGTCAACTGGATTTAAAGCTTTTTACTTATTTGGAATGATAGTAGTTTCTCCTGAAATCCAGTTATTTAGGGCTCCCTCCAAAAAGCGCTAAGTTTCTCTCTCTTTCTCTCCCATACTACATTAATTAGAAACTTCATATGACTGAAACTCTGAACGTGTGAAAATATGAACATGTGATATTAAGTGGAGATGCTAATTTAAATGAACTAATTCTTGTTTTTTTTTTTTTACTTCTTGTTGATCTCCAGACGCCCAGTGGGCTTGGCACCAGCTAGTCTGGCAGCAGAAGAGATGAGTAAGAGTCTGTGACACAGGGCTGATGACTAGGCATGGACTAGCCCAGGTGTGTGAGACTGAGGTACGGGGCACCTGCGCGGGATCAGATCATGGCCCTCAGCCAGTAGGAGGCGCTGATAAGCCTGCGTGTCAGCAGACGCTACGCTAAGCCCCTCCATCAAACGGCGGCTTGGCATGAGAGAGGAGAAGAAAAGGGGGTGGAGGTCACACAGAGGGAAATGAGCTAACTCCAGTTTGCCTTGGCCTTTGAAACTTCCCACAGCACAGGGCAGCAGGCTTTCCGAGGCTCCGGCGGATCTGCGTGCGCTGACGTGAGAGGCGCGTGTGAGAGCGCATCTGTGCGCCACCTCACGTAGCGGATAGGGCCTCACCCGTGAAACCCCCTCTCAGTGAGGGATTAGCAGCTGGCGCGGGGGGGTGGGGGGTGGATGGCGTGGGGTATGGGGGTGGGGGGAGGTGCCACCCCGTGAGCTTCTCCGACTGGGTTCGTGACTACTGGAGCAGTTCCTCCGAGATGGCTTGATGAAGACTGAGGCAGGCGCACAGCCTGGAGGAGTGGTGCTCAATTATTCATCTGGTCTCCAGAGCAGCGGCGTGTGTCCTTTCATGTATGTGCCACAGTCCAACATGCTAGAGACATCCACCAACCTGTAGAGAAGCCATGTGGGAGAAATACTGCTAAGTTGAGCAGAGGAGATGTGTTAATATGGAGCGGTGGGCGAGTTATGATGTGACGTGAAGCATCTACCCCAGAGCCAATAATACACGCCACGTGGCGCTGTGACCAGAGAACGAAGCAGGGTTCAAGTTTAAATATAAAATGTGGTAGGAACATCAGTATCGCACTAATTACTATGTGCCAGATTAATTGCCATGTGCTTCATCTAATTAGCATGTGCTCAACATGAAAGTGATGGGCACTAAATTGCGTTTTGATAGAGTCACAACCCCAGCAGGGCCGCTGAAGCCCCTGTCCATAGCAGAGAGGACACTGTGCAGAGATGAGAACTGGAAGGTGATGGAGGGAGGGAGGGGGGGGGGGCATTTGTAGAAGTGCCATCGCACCTCCTGAATTCATTACTGCACCTGTTTGCTTCAAGTGTTTTCTTGAGAAATTCTCATTACAGGAAAAAAAGAGTCCAGATAGGAATAACTGTCACAAGTGTTGGCATGAAGTGAAGAGGCCGTAGCTGACGGTCTCATCTTTATTTAAAGTAGCGATGTCTTTAGTGCGTCTGCGTGCGTGCGCTGTGGAAACTACCTGTGATGCCATCACAGCTCGGAGGAGCTAGGAGATCAGAGAGCTGCATAGCACTGGGAAAGAGCCATATAACACACACTTATCATTTACATGTGTGAGTATGTTTCCAAATTTTGACACAAAAATACTGAAAATACCTCAATTGGCCTGGTATTTTATAGTCAAATCTGGTTGTTTTGGTTAACCTGCTATCAGCACCCAATGGCAACTCAGGCTACAGAATAGCCTACAATAATTTGGCAATTAATCATTCAGGAGAGGGTGTGTGTGTGTGTGTGTGTGAATTTGAGTTTGGGTTCCTGAGAACGACACCAAGATATCATCCTGATATGAATTGAATCCAAAGAAACTAGAGTAAGTATTCCAAGATGGCGTCATTATGTGAGTAAAACTCTGTGCTATCTCTACATCCCGGCAGACAGTGGTCCAGTAATTTCCTATGACAGTCTATGAAATATCACAGCAATTGGATTAAAGGAAGCAGAGACACATAAACACGCAGATTTATTGAAGATGTAAAGGTCTTGCGGCTGTTGTTTTCTTGGTTCTGAAATATTCATTTGGGTGAACTGGAGATAACATGGCCTTGAAATAAGTCTCTGACTCCTCTATAAAATGATGTGCCCCATTCTGTGAATAATTCTGTAATTTGGGCTCCAGATGCATTAACAGGAATTAACATGTTGTAGGTATTTTCTCTCCTCTCAACCAGTGTCCATAAAAAGAAATTGAATTTGGGAAAGGAGGGAAATGAGTTTTATCCTTTCTCTCAGCATCCAATAACCAATTAACTAAGAGTTATTATCGGTGTAAGATGCTGGCATTGCGTACAAAGCAATGCAGTGAAAAATAATGTAGTAACTGTTCCCAAAACCAGTAAAAACAAACAAAAAAATGTTCCTGAACTGGTTAATGCTGTAACGTCACGTGCCATGTCAGCTGTGGTACATAATAATAGGTATGCCTTCAAATTGTCTATTTGTAGTCACTATATTGTGTCCTACAGCAAACGTAAAACCTAAAACAGCAAACATAGAACGCTAGGCCTCTGCTTTAGACAAACATAGAACGCTAGGCCTCTGCTTTATACAAGCTGCATCAATGTCTTCTTGCAGCCTGTATGTGAACTGAATAATGTCCCAGGCAAACAAAAATGGGAAAATGGTCTTCAGTCTGTCTGCTCCCTCTATGCATTCAGTCAACGCCAGGAGGTGAACCTCACCATTTCATGGCAGACATTAACCTTTTCAGCCACAACAAAAGAACCGGTATTAACTGGTTACCTTTTTTTAAAGAAAAAAAAAACATTTCTGTTCTGCAACATAAAAATCTAAAACCTTTTTGGTTTTGTTCCTGGCAAAATGGCAAATGTTTCTGGTTTTCGTTCCATCAAAGGCTTGCATACCCAACCCAAGCACTTCCAATTTATCTCCCACATCCTCCACCTTTCACTCTGCTGTCTGTCACCCTCCCTGCGCACCCTCATGGACTGACACAGATTCAATCGGTGTAGAAATGTAACCAGTAGGCCCATGGGTGAGCAGCAGGCTCCCTGTCTGCAGATCGTATAGTGTAGTCATTTAATTGTTGGAGCCATCCAGCGGCCCTTTGATCCGTCAATCAACCACTGAACCTTAAGCATGTTGGCCAGTCTTCAGTTACGGATACTCTGACATTTTTCAACAGTGTCTTCTCTGTTCTCCTGCCAGTCTACAGTATATTACTGATCCCTCGATTGCTCAGGAAACTAAGAGTATCTCCAGACAAGTCTGAAGTTAAACCCCTGTCCACCAATTCAGAAACGTTCCCACAGCTCTGCCATGCCCATATTGACATACAATAATGCAGTCTACACAGTGTAATGTGTAATAATGATTACCAAGCATCATTTCTTCATGTCTCTAATGTTTGATTGTGGTCTGATCATCCTCCCTCATGAGTTGAATAGGATTTCAGACATAATTTGACAGCTGCTTTCATTTCTATCTGAACTCAGAGCTCAAAGCAGAGAGCAGGCGTTATTGTTATTGTGTTTATTATCAGATCCTAGAGATGCCTCTCCAGCTGTCAGCACATTCTCTTCAATAAAGACCACCTACATGATGCTTAAACAAGGCTAGGCTTCATTCTTATTGTGCAATTGTATTCAAAATGACGAGCACGGAGATGCAATCATGAGAAATAACAATCCCTCCACATTGGAAAAAAGCCCTGATTCAATAAATGATTCTGTGGCAGGGCCCATCTTTTGGAGTGGGTACAGAGTGCGGGACTAGGAGTGTTGCAATTACCTCAAGTGCCTGAGTCAGGCCGACTGTGGCCTTTTCCAAGGGATTGTTCCCATCATGGATAGCGTTGGCATGCTCAGAGGACTCAATAGTCATGGGGCCAAGGCAATTTGGCCCGCCACGGACCCCAAACCCTAATCAGTCCACAAGCAGCGCACAAGAGGCCTGACGGTGAGTCGAGCATGGAAACGAGACTGAAGGAAAAGCATAATCATCTTGCAAGTTGCTCATTTGAAGCTTCAAGTGGTTTTGGGAACCAGATTTGTGGGGTGGGGGTGGGATGTGTGGAATCCAATTATGTCTTAATTTCCTGATAAAGTAATAATATGTGCGTGATTAAACTCTGAAAACAGGCGGAAAGGGTTGATCATAATTTCTCTCTCTGTTGATCAAGTGACAAATTGTTTAAACAACTAAGGACAAGGGACAAGTCATCCTTTGTTTCTAAAGAAACCATTTTCTACAGTGCATTCTTGTTCCTGGAACTGTCTGCTGTTGAGCCGAATAACCAATTAAGAGCTGTTACCATTGGGCATCCCATTTCCAAAAGAAAGAAAGAAAGAAAGAAAGAGACAAAGTTAAATGGCCTTGTTTGTAGATGGAGCACATTATGATAATTGACTTGGGCGATGCTTAAAGTGGGATAATCTCCTCTCAGAAAACAAAAGCGCATTACTGCAGTGTGTGGCCCGCAATTCACAGAGGAAATCGAGGTTAGCGGACAGTGCAAAGTAGGCAGCACTGATCACATAGATGTAAAGTATTGATCCATTAGTGCCTTTGGATGAGGGGTGAAGGACACTTCTCTGGTTTAGCACTCTGCCAGTAAGATCAGCACACTCAGTGAGACCCTCTATGGCTGGGCTGCAGACTGTGATAAGTCGAGCCTGATTTGTCCTGAAACGTAACTCACAGGACCCTTGCCTTTCACATCATGATGGTGTCAATGAAACGAATGCACACCAAAGGTAGAAAATGAGAAAGTGTTTCATCTGTATCTAATGTTAGCCCTGACTGACAGTGTAATAAGGAGTGTGGAGAGGCTGCCGTATAGGTGCTGTCCCTGGTCCTGACGCTGGCAGGCTCTATTCTGCTCCTCAGCCGCTGCTGCAGAGCTCATAAACAAGATTCAGGAAAGTGGGCTCTACCACATTAAACACCAGCGCCTCCGGAAAGATCCGGCAGCCTCTGACAATTTCTCTTTGCCAGTCGGTGCTGCTCTCCCGAGGCGCTCGCAGCCCGAGTCTACCCACCTGGTCGGCGCGCCTGCAGCCACTGGCGCTTTTGACAGAGCAGAACGACACGGGGCTGTGCACTGAATTCAAATGGGATCTTGGACACTTTGAAATGAAAGAGCTGCCAGGGCTTTGGGCTCCCTTTGCCATTCATTCTCCCATCCTCCAGGTGCCACTCTTTAGAGCGCTGGGCCAAATGAGGGGGGAGAGCTGGGCTTTATCCATGTCTCCTTGCCTGTCCACCTCCGCCCAGCTGTGTTTACTCTCGCCACCGCTAACGCTACCGCTACCGCCGGAGAGCACAGCTGCCTCAGCCAGACCTGCAAGCAGCTTGACTCTATTCAGTGCAAGAGTCAGGAGCCGACACAGTGGGAGGGCTATCACACACCACTGCATTTGCTTATTAAGGCATAGACACTCACTGCCTATTCTCTTAGAGGACTGCTAGCCTGTGTTAGTAGTCTAATGCAGGTTAATTCAGTGACATATCTTTGATGTTGCTACCTGCTCAGAGTTAGCTGAGTGCAGTTAGCTCTAGTATGGTGGGCAATTGTGTTGTAGCTGTGCTTGGCTGACTTGTGTGAGCCATGAGGCTGTTGTGTTGATGTAGGGATGATCTGGAGTGGGTTAGCTGAGCTGTGCTACTGTAGCTGTGCTGTGGGTGGCTGCTGCTCTCACTTGCTGACTCCCACTCAGTGTTGGAGGAATGAGGGGGTGGGTGGCCTACTGTATCCCAGCAGCTGGAGCATCAGAGGGGCTTTGAGGTGGTGGGTGGATGGGGGTGGAGGGCTGAAGGGAGAACCCAAGGGTATGGGCTCCCACTCATGAAGCCCGAACATTGGGTAACAGTGGAGAAAGAGCTGGCTTTCATCAGTGGCCTCCCATAAGACAGCAGCATGCCAGGCACCACTCATTCCCATCTCCCCATCGATTCAATTTGCTGCCACGTTCCCTCTCCTGTTTTGTTCTTCAAAGACACAGTGCAACAAAGAGAATGCTGTTCTCTTTAGCCCATTCAAAATGAAAACAGTGTGAGCAAGAAAAGGAGCATTGACAATGATATTATTACAAAATCTTTAGACTTGATGAATTCATTCATTTTTTGAAGAATACCATTTTGCTGAGCAGTTTGGAAAGGTAAACAAACCCAGAAGATATTTCTGTAAAGGAAGAGAGCATTTGTGTCATCATGTCATGCTAAACCTTAGCTAATGATCAGAGCATCTTGACAGTCCTCTTTATGAGCCGGTTCTATCAGGAGTGAATATTCTAGTCTGTTCCGCATGTTCTGCACTGGAGACTGTGATTTACGTGAAGAGAAGAGTCACTCTGTACTGGTCATGCTGTGCTAAATCTAACATTGGAAATCTTTTGATGAATTATGAATGAATCACCGGATGTAGTTTTGGCATTCCAAACAAAACTGTTCATGATAAAAAAGAGCAATTTTACCACTGGTCAGAGCTACTTGTCATTTATGGTGCATGAGCCACATGCTACAACAATTTAGAGAGAGACCTGCAGGAAACTGTGACATGAATCTCATGGATTTGTTATTCTCAGAGAAAACACTGAAGTCCAACTGTTTGAGAAATGTAACCCCCGACACACATTGCATTGTAAATATTTGCCTCTGCTTTGAAAACAAGAAGGAAAGCAACAAGTAATGGTGCACCATCAGGCCGTTTCCATAGTTACTCCCATGTCACATTACAAAAACACATCTTGACATTTCCCCATAGCTCACAGACTCTTACTACATGCACAGATTTTGTTTGCGGGGAACTTCCTTGATCAATATCTTGTTGGTAATGTGTGGAGGCTCACATTTGTTTCTCTCACCCTTAATTTTCCAGTGCCATGACTCTGTCTCTGAGCCTGGGCTCCCGCCTGCTCTCCCTCTCCTCAGCCGCCTGTCCCCGGAAACCGTCTCTCTCTCTCTCTCTCTCTCTCTCTCTCTCTCTCTCCGCTCGCTCGCCACCATGGAGGGGGAGAGACAAATCATCCGCTCTCCCTCCTCCGGACACGGAGCAATTATCTGCTCTTTCCCCGCGCCTGCGGAGGCTGTGGAGCTCTAGCTCTCCAGCATAGCGTGCCGTGCCATCCAGGCCTCCATCAGCAGCAGGTTTA
Organism: Sardinella tawilis; assembly: GCA_030264315.1. Classification (NCBI taxonomy): domain Eukaryota; kingdom Metazoa; phylum Chordata; class Actinopteri; order Clupeiformes; family Clupeidae; genus Sardinella; species Sardinella tawilis. The sequence goes on from JASCQY010000010.1 coordinate 18,426,208, forward strand.
GGGGCTAGCT
>JASCQY010000010.1:18464898-18476508 GCA_030264315.1 Sardinella tawilis
CCCCCCCCCCCCCCCCCCCCCCCCCCCCCCCCCAAGAAGGAGGGGAGAGAGCTGCTCTTGGAGGACCTCTGTCCCATACACCATCCTTCCTTCTCCACCCATCTGCCCAGTAGCCCACCCGCCCCCGAAACCTGAAACAGCAGTCAAAACCACAATCACACACAACGGAGAAAATGGCAGTGGGATTCGGAGTCCAAGTGGACAGACAGCAGAGGGGACCGAAAGAGCAGACATTAGGGAGTGGCATGCGCTCTGCTCTCTGCTTTAGGAGGTGAATCACTTAAAAGACTTTAAGGCATTTCTGACTTAATTTGAAGGCAAACCCAGACTTGAAGTTTTTTTTTTTCCTTTGGTCTGGTTGATTGGCTGATGATCATAGAAATTGTGCCAATTGGTTTCCTGAGCAATTGAGGGCTTGTTGTGAAGGAATGGCTACAGGACCATCCCACCATCATTTCTCTGTGGCTTTGAGAAGCTGACAAAATGCTTTTCCACCAAATGGTGAAATCTTATGGGTCAATAATTTCTGAACAGTTGAATGGAAATAAAACATGAGGGGGATCCTGGTGAAATTTCACAAACAGCTAATTTCTTTTCTTTTTTTAACAGATGGATCAAGACAAATGTACTTCCACACACATACACACACAAATCAGATACTAAAAAAGTACTAACAGCGGATTCACTATCAAATGGTGGAAAACAATGAATTTGGATTTTTAATCTCTAGAAAGCTACCTGAGTTGTTCTTACATGTGTATATCAGAAGACAATACAATCATTAAAATGGGTCTTGGACCATGCACTTCTGAGAGGGTGTGTGTATGTGTGAGTGTGAGAGTGTGTGTGTGTGTGTGTGTGTGTGCGTGTGTGTGTCAAAGACAGGCTAAAATAGTTTGAAATGGGGAAAGAAACCCATAGAGGAAGAACATCAGAGACCCAATTAGGACATCTATTTTGGAATACCCAGGGGACTGATACTTTTTAATATTGATGCAGAATATTGGATCAAATGGAACCTTATGCTTTCAAAAAGCCTGCACAGCCTAGTCCAAGACACTTCTGCACAGTCAGCTACTGGGGTAGGTCTGCTGGTGCTCCCTCAGACTGGGTTCAAAACTCAGCTGACCACAATGAGACTCCTGCTAACAGCAGAAGGTTCTAGATGTGGAAAGGGGCCCTGTCCATTTGAGGGAGCACACGTTGAGCGAGTGCACCACACCGAGCTCACACGACACGGATGCAAAACTTTTTGGTTCTTTTTAAGCTCTTGCTTGGGTGAACTAAGTTATTAGGATTCAACTTAGCACACTGCATTCCTGATGATTTAGAAAACAGGTCATGAGGTTCACTGTCCATCAGAGCAGACCTTGGGATAGAGGGATGGCGAGGGCCACCATTTACATTTCCACTAGAAAAGCCATGGAAATCCATTTTAGCAAACTTTTTGGCAGTTTTAGGTATGATGAAGTTGGGAAGAAAACTTTTTATTTTATTTTAAGCGGTAAACTACTGCATGTGTGATAAGGCATCGTGGACTTAAGACCTTTCCACTAGTGTCTTACACAATGAGGTACCTTTCTTGGGCTCTGTAAAGCTATTCATGAGAGAAATACAATCGTATAGGTCAAAGCCATCCACCACAATCTACCATACAAACTTTTTGGTACATCATAAAAGTGTCATCAAATATTCATTTCTTGTATTCTTATTTCAAATCCACTTTTTTTCTACAAGGACTTTTAAAGCATGCAAAAATATAAATATAGGATTTTTTGTTATTTTTCCTCTTAAAGAGTATAGATCTTAGGATCTTCGGGGAGGCTTCTGCATCTTTGTGTTGGGACTGGGAGCACAGCTAATACTGGGTGCAAAGCTCCAGGTCTCACGCACACACGCATGCGCTCACACTACCAGCCATGGACCGGCTCCAGCTGCCTCCCTGGCCCACACCACACCACACCACACCCTCCACATTCATCCACGCTGCTCATCCTTACGCTCCTGTGGCTTTGGGCCACCTTTCTCAGTGCTCCACTAGGGCTCTCCAGACACAGCTCTACAAAGCAAGTCTCGTGTTGTCTGGGGACGTGGAGCTCAATGCAACAGGGATTTCTTTTACTGGGGCGTGAATGGCGTGGATAAGCAGCCCTCAGTGCACCAAGGGAAACCATCTACAGCCATCTGCTGCGCTTAAGCCTGAGGAAACCTTCCCAATGCACTAACTAGGGGGTGGCAAACTACAGTGGGACACACCTGAGGGGACATCCAGGGACGTTGTCTTAGAGACAAAGCCTCCAAGAGCACAGGCTGTGGGTGGGAAGACTGGTGCAAGAGGGAGAGGATCATGGATCTTCACCAGCACTGAAGCACTACAGATTGGGGAGGTGAGAAATCAAAACAGCACAGCAGCTAGCGAGTAGAGTTGGATTTAGCAAGACTCATTTCACCAAAGTTTTGGCACGGGCTAAAGTCACCTTTTTGGCAAGATGCTTAATTCAATGTTCACCATTACTGTTGTGTTGTGGAAAGGCACACCATGACAGACCAACAGACACGTGTCCTGCTACAAATGCGGAAGGAAACACTACAGCCTGCGTGGAGTCACTGAATGCAAACTATAATAGAAAGACACAGTTAGTCTTTTGCTTTTAAACTGTGTCCTCCCTTAGCGTCTTAACTTGCTCTGTCTGAACTACGGAATACTGAAGATAATGACAGGCTTAATTCCACTCAACAATGAGCTGCCAAGCAGTAACACGATATCATTGGTTGAGCAAACTTTGGGTACAATGGAAGCTATGTCTCTTCATTGCTAGCAGGCTAGTAACAAACAATGGGAGATTAGCAATTCTGGCAAATGGAATATAAACAAAGTACAAAATATCTTCAGCTTGTTTATGACCACATCACAACGCAGACTAGCAACTTAAGACCTGCCGAGGTTTGTTCCTCTTTCACACTAGACTGTGAGGTGCAACATTTCTAACTCTGAGAAAAGTGAGTTGCTTGTAGCCTACTGTGCTTCGGACTCCGCTCAGAGTGGGTCCCACTTATTTAGCCCATGCCCTCACCAATAAGCTGTGGTCCTAATCAAATGGGGTCACCAATCCCACAGTGTGAATGGGAATTCAACATTTCTTCTGCTTGGACAATGCATGTGCTTTTGTTGGAAATACTGATAGTGTTATGTTCCAGGTTGCTGTAGGAGTCAATAAGATGGCCTGATCTTGAGAGTGGTTCCACACGAGGCTCACTGTACTATTACCTCAGAAGCAGTGGCAGTTTGCTCACGACATTCTACTGATGCCTTAACATGACCTGTGACCCCACCGTAGAGAGGCCGTGTGAGAACGAGCCCATGAAACAAGCCAAATGGAACGCTCCTCGAGGAGCTCAAGCCTCACCACAAAGTAGATCCTGTCTAAACTCTGCTCCCACTTTGAAACTCTAGCCTGGAAACAGTTCTGCCCTGACAAAGGCAAACTAAAAAAAAAAAAATCAACTAAGAAATCCGACAAAGTTTGGATTAAATCCTATATTTTTTCCCCCAGCACCAATGTGCCCATTCCAACAAACATCCCATCCACTCTTTCACCTAAACTTGTGCAGTCATATACATTTCAGATACTCATTTTGTATGACAAAGAAATCAAATAGAGGATAGGTAAATTCATTAGAAATCGGCATCAGTTACAATCTAAATATTATGCCCTCTTTCTGAGATTTCTCCCCCCAAAAAATGATTTGGAAAACAAGAAGATTTTCACTAAAGTAATTCTCTCTTTTTTTTGAGAATGATTACATTGGGAGTTGGGGCATTTTTTTTTTTTTTGGTTTCTCGCAACATTCTCCTTGCAGTAAATCTTGATTAACACTATACTTTCTCTATAACATTTAAGAGGAGAGATTTGAGATTAATGCTCTCAACTATATATGGCCAGTCAAGTAAACGTGACTTAGCCCCCTTTATCTGCATCATAAAATCGTATTTTTTAAATAGAAAACAACACTTGTGAGAGGCAGCTGGACCCGTAGAGGTATTGTGTAGACTTGAGGTAAGAGGTTTTACAGAGGTATGAGGCAAATGACTGACAGAACTACAAACAAAACATGAAAAGCACAGTAGATCTCTCTAAATATGGCCGCATGTTTTGGCTAGAAACATGCCACCTTGCTAAATTTGAACATTGTTTTCAGAAACATTCAGGGTATTTCAATTGCTTTATGTGCACAGTAACAACTGGGAAAATTTGTGCGAGCTGTGCAAATGCAAATTAAACATTGCTTCATTTTTGTAGTTTTCTCTCGCTAAAAAAGCACTGAGGTAGATGTTTCTTTATAAAACTTCATGGACTAAGTCTCTGCACACAAAAAACAATGCGAGTACATTCATACATAAGCTAGATGAGGTAGGTATGATGCAGAGAGTAAAATATTTCAAGAATGAAAGAAATTCCCTGAGAAAAAATCAGACAAAAAAAAAAAAAAAAAAAAGATTTGAAACACACATCAAGAGCAAAAAATGGCATCCCATTTCTGCAGCCCAATCCTGGTGAGGAGAGGAAGGGCTGCTTGTTAGCCTACAGCGCTAATCTGCCTGCTAGCACTGAGAATACGGCTTCGATAAGCACTATCAAACTAAAAAAAGGCATTTATCAACTGAAGGGTGGTACAAAGGGAGATCCAACTCCACTATTAACTTTTTTCATTCATGTTTACTTTGCTCCTGATGGGTGTGTACCGAAAATCTTCTTTTCTAGGCTTCTTCACTACGCTTCCTTTGCAATGAGCAAAAGCAGCATTGCTTAGAACATGAGGATTCGGTTGTTACCAAAGTCCACGGCGACAATCATTCCGTCAGGGGTAACAGCTATACCCGATGGGCGATCCATCTGCCCAAAGCCATTGCCCTGAGTGCCGAACTTGCATAAGAAATTACCGTTGGGCTCGAACACCTGAATGCGATGGTTGCGGGAGTCGGCCACGATGATGCGGTCCTCCTGGTCCACGGCGACGCCCTGCGGACGGAGGAACTGCCCGTTGCCCGTCCCCTCCGAGCCCAGGAAGCGTGCAGACTGGCAGTCGGGCCGAATGACTAGCAGCCGGTGATTGTTGAAGTCAGTGACCACCAGGTGACCCTCCTGGTTGAAGGCCACCCCGCGGGGCGAGTCAAAATGCTTCCAGAGCGCCCCCTCGAAGCCATACTTGTTGAGGAAGGTGCCGTCGGGGCCGAAGAGCTGGACGCGGTGGTTTCGCGTGTCGGACACCAGGATCTTCCCCTCGGGGTTCACGGCCACATCCCAGGGGTAGTTGAACTGCCCGTTCTTTGTGCCCTTCTCGCCGAACTTGAGGAGGAACTGGCCGTCAAAGGTGAAGATCTGGATGCGGTGATTGTCCTTGTCTGCAACGATGATTCTGCGCTGGCTGTCGCAGGCCACCCCCGCCGGCCTGTCGAACTGGCCCGGCCGCGAGCCCAGGGTGCCGAACTTGTGGTGGAAGGTGCCGCAGGGCTTGAAGATCTGCACGCGGTTGTTGCTGCGGTCGGCCACCACCACGAACCCTTCCTTGTCCACGCACACGCCCCAGGGACGGCACAGCTGCCCGTCCCCGTCGCCCTCGCCCCCGAAGGAGGCCATGGGCAGCCCCACGCCCCCGTAGCTGCGGCCCGACTTCACCGCCACCTTGAAGGGGCTGCCCTCGATGTGCTGGTTGCAGATGAGCACGGAGAGCAGGTGCTCACCCTCGCTCTTGGGCAGGTAGCTGACTGTGTAGGTGCCGTCCTGGTGGTCCGACACGTCGGCGCTGGATAGCGCCCCGTCCGGCCCCATGAGCACGGCCGAGACGCCGTCTCCCCCGGACAGCCGCGGCTCGCCGTCGTGATCGTAGCCCACCACGGTGAAGGAGGCCACCTTGCCCTGCAGGCCACGCTTCAGGCCCTCGCCGTGGGCCTTGGAGGCTGAGGCATAGGCCCCGCTGCTGATCAGGCCCATGGACTTGATGGCGATGAAGAGCGCCTGGTCGGGCGGCGTGAAGACGATGCGGTCGTCCTCCTGCGGCTGCAACAGGCAGCGCAGCGCCTTGAGCTCCTCCATCTGCGCCAGCATGTGCTCCCGCGCCAGCAGCACGTCCAGGCTCCCGCCCTCCTCCAGCACCTGCTGCACCGTGCCGATGGTGCTGTCCAGCTTGCTCAGGTTCTGGTGGAGCTTCTCCACCTGCAGGTACAGGGACTTGGCCTTCACCTGACGGATCTTCTCCACCTGCACACAAGGAGGCCAACGGTCAATAAAGCTAGGTTTCCACTTCGACTTTTTCAAAAACAAACCCTCTTCTGGGGACTAATAACTAACTTGTCTGCTATTGTCTGCTCAAGCATCCGATGATTGTGAATGGAAGCCTGGCAGCGCTTTAGAGGAGTCTGCAATGAGATGCAGTATTGAGGTTTCAAGCTTAGTCTGTGGAAAGGGAGCTGCATTGAGGTCACTGTGGATTTGAAGGCTGATGGTTTTCAAAAGCTTTTTGTGGGCCCCTCACCCATAGCGGCTACTATTGAGCAGATCTGCTTTCCATATAATATAAAGCCTTCAGCAAAAATGTCAGTAGTTGGTGTTAGCTGATAGTCCTGTCCTGCATTCTTTATTTTACACTGAGAAATGGGATACGTAGTCTAAAAATCCCCCCCCCCCCACGAGCTTTGAGTGGATGAGTGTTCAGGTTGCTCTGATTGCACCACAGGCTCACTCTTTAGTGGCCGTCACAGACAAGTCTGTCATCAAGGAACTATTTGAAATATAGTTTGATTATCCAGACAAATGCTAAAAAAACTAAAAATGTAGCATTATGAAAAAAGTCTTTTTTGGCAGAGGAAGCCAAGTCTTTCAAAATGCATGCATGTCTTCAAGTCTTATTTCTTCTTTTCTCAATTCATATTATTTTATTAGCAATTTATGAAATAACAATGAAATGTTATTTACAGCAACTGGATTAACTAGAAAATTCTGTAATTACATAACTTAGGTCCAGGCCAAAACTAGTGTTCTTCACATGTTAAATATACAGTACTGTATGTCCACGCACCTTCCACAGGAGTTCACACTCGCGCTCCTCCAGGGCCTTCTTGTGGCGCAGTGTGATGGTCTTCACCTCTGTCTGCACCACCTTGGCCTTCAGCTCCACCTGCTCAGCTATGGCTTGGGCCTTCTCAATGCTCAGCTGCAACAACAAACAACGGTTGACATGGTTTGCAGACAACAACCTCTACTCTCTCTTTAAATTGCCAGGTGACATTTCTGGCAGCGAGAAAGCTTGAAACATGACTACCACAGTGGTTGAAATTTAAAGCTGCCTCCTCAAAATGTATGTCGACGTAGCCGATGTGGAAACAATTTGGCTTTGAAAATAAACCAGGTAGCTTTGACTTGGATGAAAGACAATTCTGTTTTTGGTGAACTATGTGGTTTGCAAATCATGATTACTTTCTCATTCATTTAATTATTATTTTTTCTATGAATCGATCAGTTTGATTTGTCAAATGTAAGAATGCATGTTGATCATTGTTTCAAAAAAGTCCATGATTATGTCCTTAAATGTCTTGTTTTGTCCACATGGCTAAGATATTAAGTTTACTGTGACCGAGATGAGCTGTTATGTTTCCAGTTTGAAAGACAACAATAGCTGTTGATTAATTGAATAGCCAATTAATCATCCATTAAACTGCAGTCCCTCTATGTGGAATATGGCGATGTATGGTGACGCCTTTAGACCATATTATGTTCCACTAGGATACAACTGGCAAGTCTTAATTTCATGTGTACTAAAGAGACGCAATCTCTCCTTACACAGGCTGGATATCTTTTCAGTAGTAATCATTTAGGCTAGATGTGAACACACAGGATCTGCAAACGATGGCCTGAGGGCTAGAAGATCACAACGAAGATTCCCAGTGGCTGGAAAAGATGGTCTAGCTGTCATTTAGGATCTAAATATAGATGCCACCTAGATGGCATTTTCCCTCTCCATTCTCAGTGGAGCTGATGGCCTTCCTGGTCTCTGGAGGTGGGTGAATGAGCCCATACAAGCATGAGCGGCTCTATTGTGACGCCACAGTGAGAAGTAAAAGAGACCAAGCTGTGGGGTCGTGACCCCTGACCTCAGTAAAACAGCCCATGGATCCCACAGAGCCACTGAGGAAGGACCAACGTGCCCAACAGATGCTCTTTAAAAAACTCCCATTCTTGCGTTAAACTTCTGGAATTCTCCTTTAGGGCTTTTAAGAACACAAGTTGGAAAAGTCCTGGTTACTCAACGGCGCTCCACTGTGCTCGCACCACTACTGTGGGGAAAGACTGCTTTTAGGACTTAGTGCCATATTAGGCACTTGGGTTTGGACTCTTAAGTAGATATGCAATGTTGTCTGTTAGTGTTGAGAACAAACCCCATGTAATCCTTATGAGGGATTGGACCAAGTGCACAGATCCAATCAGTTACGTCCAGTGCCATCACCACTGCTGTATACTGTGGTGCCTGTCCTAGGAGGTTAAGTAAGACAGTCAGCCGCCAGTAGTACCAACCTGTCAGTCAACATTTCACCACCAATCAGTTGCCATCCCGGAGCCACGGGAACCTGGGAGAGCTGAAGCACTAAAGCCCTGCAAATAAGATTACTGGGGCCCAATAAAGCTGCATGTTCTGGGCTTCTTCTGTCCTAAAGCAGCTTGGCCAATCCACAGCAGAGGCCTTGGCTGGGAGTCCCGCCACCACTTCCAGCCCAGAAGCACCTTCAAGCTAAGGCCATGCTCTGCCAACATTGGGCAAAGAATTTCCCCCAGGTCTCTGGTGTTGGCTTAAGACATGAGTGAGTGCACTTGTTGGAGAAGAGCCTTCCAGGCCTCCCTCCGAGTGCTGCTGCCCGACATGGTGCCCTGAGGAGTCCCATGAGATAATGGTGTCCAAATGACGACTGAAAAGGCACATTTTTTGGCGTGGCGGGGGAGGAGGGATTGCATAATTTATTGACATTCAGGCATTGAGGGGCAGGCTCTCCCAGGAATTCCCCTTGAATGGTGGGATTTCGGCCCCCCCTTCCTCATCTCCCTCTCCTGCCCTTTCACTCTCTGGCACAGCTGGGGCAGAGGGATTAAACAGCAGCCGACCCCCACCCACCCTCCGTCCTCCCTGCCATTCCCCTGCGGACCCCTGCCGAGGCAGAAGCCCTGATGGAAACATTTCCTCTGTGTTGTGCTAATGACTCGTGCTCCGGCCATCGGCCAGCTGAATGCGAGCCACAAGGCCACCGACCAGAGGCTGGGGGTGGGGCATGTGGGCAGAGTCAATATCTTACTCCAGCCAAGAGAAGGCCATTCAGAGCTCACTCAAAAGGCCCGCCTTCAAAGCCCGCCCATCAGATCTGTTGGGCAGGAGAAACTCCTAAAAGCTAATGGACATGTCAGTCATGGAGGACTCCTCATTCTTTGACTACGAGTTATAATTCACCAAAAAAATTAGTGCTGAAAGTAGTACCTAAATCTGAGATAGCTTAGAAGTCCAGAGACCTCCTAACTCACTACGATTAATTCCTAAAACATCAGAAGGTCGCAGTTTGCATGCGTCACATCTGTGATCTTTAGATACTCAAGATATCCATGACCAAGAAGCAACTGAGCATTTCGCCAGGAATGCAATAATGACACCATCAATAACCAAAACCTGTTCACGTTTATGTGCAGTTTATTCATAATCAAATTAGCCTACTTCCTATCTATGTGGTCCGTGGACCTTTTGGTTCAGTCATTATTCGACTTCTTAAAAATCAAAAAATGGCACTATTAAACTCTCAATATGTTATTATTAAAAAACTGACAAGTTTTGGCTTATTACTTTTATTTTCCTGTTTTTTATTTGTGCCGACTCATAAGCTACCATGTCCTGTGCGCCGCTCATCCTGAATCCACCTCACTAACCTCCACAGGCATCTAAGCCAAAAGATAACCAGCAGGCCGAGTCATCTATCTAGCTAGACCAGGTGATGAAGAATACCTCTGGCCTTTACAAAAATACACTAACAAGACATATGATAATACAAATGTAGGCCTTATACGTATGATAATACAAATGTAGGCCTTATACGTATGATAATACTAACGTAGGCTCGACTACCCAAGCACACCCAGCGATGGCATAGTTCACAGCACTGCCATCACTGTGCACTGTAAATTTGGTCAGACAAATGTCAGTGTCTCTTAAGATGAATGATGTTCACAGGACATGTAAACTCTGTCTAAAGCATTGTCTAAATGTTTGCATGTGTGTGGCCGGCGACCAGACTGTGTTCAAGCAGCAGAGTGCAGTAAAGGGGGTCTAGGGGTCCCTGCTCTGAAACCACCGGCACATGCATGGAATTTGGGCATTTATTCATTTATTATCTATGCTCTTGTGCAGTGTTCATGTAGTTTGATGGGTTCAATGTTTCATTTTTGGAGGTGGGGGCGAAATGTAATCTGTTCTGGCCTGGGGCAAAAAAGACAAGTGTTGAGCTGACCCTATTTTCATGCAGAACGCTGCCATCAGGTTACAGGCACATGTTGAAGTCCCTGTGAGAATTCTGCTGTTCATCTCTGATTACAATTGCTCAACTTTAGGATTCTAAAAAGCACAGTCAACATCTCACTGTGCGTCACTTTAGGCCATTGGCCTGCTACTGGTGAGGTTCGGCTGTGCCCCAGGTGGGCTCCTCAAAGGCAACTCATGTCCCAACATCCTAATGTGTCTTTGCTTAGGTCCACAAAGCAGGAAATGCCATTTTCTTTTTAATCATTTATCTTTACTATTTGTGTTAATATTTACTGGACCCTTTTATTCAAAAATGGGTGAAATAAAAGGCAAAATACATTTTTATTCAGCAAGTGACTACATTTTTGGAAAAGTCTGTAAAATACTTTTTTCCCCCATTTCTTATTTCACTTCTGACGTATGTGAATGTGACATTGCATTTAAATGGCTTCAATTTCAAGCCGGTCGTCTAGCTCCGTCAGCACTCACCATGCCACATGCCACCTATCTCAGGAGGTGCCATTTTTCCTTACTGAAAGTAGGGTGTCAGCTTCGTGAACAAGTTTGAACAGAAAATTATTGTAAATGGCGCTGTATAAATCAAACTGAACTGAATTGGAATTTAACTGAATTGAATTGGGCATGATTCTGGAGTTCTCTTATTATGACAAGACTTTTTGTGACTACAGGCCCAGGACAGTAGATGATATTTATGACTGACTCCCCTTCCCAGAGGTCTTGTGACTGACCCCTCCTCACAATTACTGACACAATGGACCCTCCCAATGTCACCCCGTGGTCCATGTTGGCCCAGAAACCTACCTGCACAGCTTGGCGTCCCTGCTGGGCGTCGGCCAGCAGCTGGATGGTGAGTGCGCGGCAGTCCTGCACGGCATCTTGCAGGTAGGTGACGCTGTGGCCAGCGTGCCGCCCCGCACTGCACTCCCGGCAGATAGGCACCGAGCAGCTGTCACAGAAGAAGCGCAGCACCTACAGACAGACAGAGAGAGAGAGGGAGACAGACAGACAGAGATAGAGAGAGAGAGACAGACAGACAGAGAG
>JASCQY010000010.1:18488837-18493837 GCA_030264315.1 Sardinella tawilis
TTCTGCATATTTGCATGCACAACAATTCATGTTTACGGCCAATCAGTAAGCAAGGTCAATGTTTTCAGTGCATTTCTCAAGCCTATGCAGCGCCACATGGCAGCCATTCACATGACCCTTCACCTAGTGCCTAGGGGAGAGAGCAGGCACAGCGACACGGCTCTCAGACACTCTCATACACAACTCTCTGGGCCAGCTAATCTGCCAGTACAAGAAATGTGTGGAAACACTGAATTATACACTTAAATAAAGCCCTGTCCTCAGAGCTGCTTTTTACATCTGATCAAATATAAAATCCTAAACGAAATTAGAAAATGAACACAAAGGCAAGCATCAACAAACCCTTAACAGAAAAACATGTAGGTCTGTTAAAAATTACTGGAAATTAATGTGAGGAAGAAGCCTCAAAATTTCAAACGGATATAGCAGTTTAGTACAATTGTCTGGAAAACTCTGTGCCTGAAAATACAGCAAAAAAAGAAACGAAAAAAGGAAAGAGAACTTATTTGCAATTTTCTAGTGATGGTAAAAATCTGCTTAATCTCTCTGTTCCCTTTTTTTTATTCGTTAGTAAATTTTAGTCATGTTAAGAAAAAATCAAACAGAGCATGAATTTAGATTTAGCATTAATACAAAAATGCTACTATAACCATGTAACCATGTTTTCCTTCAATTACTTATTTTTATATTTATGATGCCCTTGTATGTACTCCTTCTACACTGTGTATACATTGGTTTTATGTCTTTTATATTTTGTATTTGACACATGTCACTTTCTTGCACTCTATGTGGCCTTGCCAGTTAATTTCGTTGTCCAGGTAACTGTAAAGTCTTGAACTGAATTGAATGGAATTGAATCGAATGTAAAATGTTCAGTAAAGTTCAGTGATGTTTTACTTTGCTCATTATTTTTATTTCTCATATTTTTTTTTATTTTCTTCTTTTCTTTAAAGGTTGATACATACTTTTTAAAAAACATTTGAATGAATTATTGATTATTTTCAGGGGTGAAAATAGCATAAGACATGTTCTACAGCAAATGGTTTATTTAATTTCATTAAATAGAAATAAAAACTTTAAGTTTAGAAAATATATGATTAAGAAATTGTAATCTCAATGTTGACCCAAATAATCATGATTATGTATTATTGTAGTGCTATTCTGTTATTCCAAAAACAGACTAATTTAATATAATTAAAGTAATTAATTGTTAGTCAAGCACAATGCACAAGCAAAATGACAATACTGAACTGTGAGGTATAACGATGCATCATGGCTTTTCACAACTCAAACTGTGTCGCTGTGTGATAAAATATGTATTCTTTTGGCCTAAAATATATTAGATCTTGTAAAAACATTTAACTGGGCTTTATGGCTTGATGACAAGAGTATGAATAAATTGTTTACATATGACATTTTCCTTTTATTTTAATGAAAAGGTTTTGGTAAGGCACACTTTTAAAAGATTATCACATCATTACCATTTCATTTTCTGCATTTTGGGCAAACAATGAAACAAAGATTGAAGTTGATTTTAGTCATTTGAGTCTTAGTCTTTCAGTCTTTTAGTCTTTCTGGCTGCACTGTGAGCATATCACACCAAACCTCAAGTGCATCATCACCCCCTCCACTAGGCATCACCTTGCCTCGCCATTTGCCAGTTTTCTCCATCTCTATAAAGTCAAGACTAAGCAAAAACAAAAGACTGGAAGCCACCACTTTTCCTCCATTGCTTCTCCTCTCTCTCTCCCTGTGTGTTTACAAACGTCTGGGTGGAGGACGGGCCCAGGCCTTGTGCAGGGAACCCAACCCCTATTGTTTGACCCCTCACATTAAGGATTTCCTCTGCCCCCTGGTGCGACCCACCCCCATCCTCCCTGCCCTCAACCAATCAGGGTGGAGGCCGTGGCGCTTGCGCTCGTCACGGCAACATGACCAAGGCCATGAGCACCCCAATGCAGTGCCATTCCCACCACAACGGCTCCACTGCCAGCAACACTGCTCCACTGGCACCACTGCTCAAGGCTACTGCACCACAGCAGTGAGCACGGAGGGCAAAAGAGGGGACACAAAGCCTTACGTAACCTCTACAAAGGGCACTGCATGCTAGACTCTTTTGCAGCGTCTCAAGGCACGCATAGAGGAGGGAGGCCAACAGACAGCAGAGCAGAGAGAGGGGGAAGAGAGGGGAGAGAGGAGATGTGGGAGAAGCCCGGTAGGAGAATGGAAGCAGACAGGCCTAAAGGACGGAGAGATTCCCCTGCTTCCAGCTCTCCTCCTGGAGGACTGCTGAGAGCTGATGTCATAGCATTCCGTCGGAAGGGGAGGCTTCCTGTGTTGCTATACTGGGGCCTCTCTCTCTACTAACCCCCCCCCCTCCCTCCTCTCCTCTCCCCTCCCCCTTACCCCCTCTGTGCGTGGTGTGTGTGTGTGTGAGTGAAAAAGTGAGAGACAGCAAGTGGGGTGGGACATCATTCTGTATCACATTTACTACCCCCCCCCTTAACTTTGCCAGCACAACCCAGGTTGATGGATATGATTAGAAAGCCATGCACAGGCTCCATCAGTGTGGGCTTCCTTTGGGCTGAATGGAGAGGACCCCAGAATCTTGTAGCCAGTGGAAGGAATGGAGGAAGGAAACAGAGGGCTTGAAACCGAGTCTTGTGTCATAACTGACAGATGAGCGAAGGCTGGTGTATTTCTGTCATGGCCAGTTGTTGTTGTTGGAGTGGAATCTCTCAGCGCCGCCCTCACATGGGGATGGGGTGGTTGGGTGGGTGGGTGGGGGTTGGGGTGAGGGTGGGGGCAGGGGGCGGTGGTGGGGGCGTGAAATGAGGGCTTGTCAACATTGAAAGTGATTCTCCAGCGTCACCGTCACTACGATGACATGCACAGCATTCCTCCCAAAGAATCATATGACCTACTGTTGAACACACATTCCGCCACACAAATAGAAAAGCTTCTCACAGGAGGTAAACACCAGTCATTGAGTGTGAACCAGCATGCGAGTAGAGAAGCGCACAGCTCCAAACTCACTCGCATATCAGGCAACAACCACATGAAGTCTCATCAACTACACAACTAGCCTGACCTCATTACGCAACGCTGACTAAATTGCTGGCATTTTAGACAGGTAGTAGCATCGCATGTGTGGCATTTCAGAAAGGCAGTAGTCCAATCCCATGCCTTCTGCAGCAGTGGACGTAACAACAGGACGTCCAAACCTGCTTTTAAGCCCCCCCCTCCCTTAAGCCTTCCACACATGCAGCTTACTGCTCACCCTATCGAACAGGTCGAACAGGAGTGGGAATGGCTCGGACTGGTGGGACCTCAAACAACAAACAGAAATGCAAGCCTTGATCATGTTGTGAGGTCGGAGACCTGATTTCTCAGGCTTGCCAGAAGCAGCTCCCAGGTGGGCTCTATACGAGGCGGCTCCCATCCCTCCAGCTGATGAGAATAGGGGCTTGGCCAATCAGAGCTCCTCTGAGGGGGAGGAAGTCAAGCACGTGTGGTGAAACGAACACACTCAGGATCTGGTCACATGCTCAACAACATTCAAGGAGTCGTTGGAATGCACCATATGGCTTCGATGGCTGTATAGTCCAAGTGTAAATAATAGGCTGAGCCTATATTTCTAAAACAGCTCTGAGAGCAGCCATTGGTGAGAATATGTGGACTAACATTTAAAACCTCCATCTGTGCCTGCTTTCTCTTCACAAACATAAACCATACAGTTTGTCTCTGTGGCAGCAGAATTCTACAATGACCTGCGCTGGGGGATGTGCAAAGCAGTAAACCTGCAATAACAGGATACTCCACCAAAACATGCAAAGAATGAAGGCTGTCCCAGGCATCCATAGCATAGCTGCTGCCAATGCAAGGGCAGGTCCATCAAAATGACAGCTCAAAATGAATTATGACTACCCTACTGGCCATCATTTACAGATTTTTTGGTTAGAAAAAAATGCTCCCAAATATAACAATTATAACAATTAGTAGGCCATCTTGTTTGCCCCAATTCTTCCCATCTTGAGGTTTTGTTACCTGTTAGCAATTGGATATGGTTATCAACAGGCCGAATTATTAGCATTTGCTTATGAGTAGGGCATCTATGCGCAAGATATTAAAAGTATAAAGGCAAAGGACTCTGCAAAGGTGATAGCAACTTACCGCGTTGTCGTGCTGCTGACAGAAATCCATTCGCTCCTGAAAGACGGGCAGGAACGAGTAGGTCGAATGGAACGACTGGGAGAGGCTCACCGGAGTGTTGGAGTTGTTAGTCCGGCCTCCAATGTGCAAGCTCTCCAGCAATCTTTCAATAAAATGGTCTTTGGTTAAACGGACCCGCTGGTGTGCCCGGACACAGTTGTCACAGAGGTATTCTTGGCAGTCCAAACAGTGTGAGGTAGCGGGATTGCCCTCATCGCAGGAACTGCACTGAGGGTCGGTGAGGTGATGTGGTCGAAGAAGGCTATTGTGTGGATTTAGTCTGCAGCCAGTCTTGTTCTGCTCCTCGGACGCAACTACAACATCAAGCAAGTTGTTGAAGAGAAAATTTGAGGATGGCAAGGCGTCTACCCCAGATTCCGACATGGAAACTTTTTGATCACAAGTTGGGCACCGAAGTTTAAGTGGATCGCCGGGGTTCCGCTGGCCCTCTAAGCACTGTCTACAGAATGCGTGTAGACAGGGGAGTACGTGGAGCCTTCTGGAAGATGAGGTAGATGAACTTGAGGTCTGAGATGAGGACGATGAGGTAGAGGAGTTGGAGGAGATCGGAGCAGAAGACCCACACAGCTCCTTGCACAGGGGGCATGTTTGCAGGTCGGAGTCTGGGAATGAAGCCATTTACAAGTGGGCCCAAATAGAACTTTGAAAAAAGACTTAATTTTTAAGGGGTAGGCCTAAGGAAAGAATGCGTTTGCTTTAAGATATGTGGATTTTCTGACGGATTAAATGTGGAACAACTGCACGCACTGACGTTGCGCTCGCTCCAC
>JASCQY010000010.1:18496337-18499149 GCA_030264315.1 Sardinella tawilis
AAAGAACTCGCCAAGCTGGTAAACATCCTCTTCATTCTCAATGCCCATGGCCTACAGGACATACCAAACACTATCACAGCACAATCACTGCAGTCACACAGCATAATCCCAGCACAATCCCAGCATAATCCCCAGCACAATCACAGCATAATCCCCAGCATAATCACAGCACAATCCCAGCACAATCACAACATGTTCCCAGCACAATCACAGCATAATCCCCAGCACAACACCAGAGCAATCACTGCATAATCCCAGCACAACCCCAAAATAATCTATATCGCCCAATCTATATCATCCAGTCCACACTGACCCCCTGTGTGTGTTACAAAATGCAGGACAAATTACACACACATCTGAAGCCTGGAGAAATGAGTGTGTGCACTGGGCTACTCAATACTCCACTGCTCTACTCTACTCAATACTCCACTGGGCTACTCTACTCTCTACTCAATACTCCACTGGGCTACTCTACTCTCTACCCAACACTCCACTGGTGCACTCACAGAGAAGATGGCATCCAGTTTCATGAGGGACTGTTCGTTCTTCTCCAGAGGAGACAGGAGCTTCAGCAGCTTATTCTCTATCAGGAAACCCTGGAAGGGGGGGGGGGCAGATAGGAATCACATAGGCCACATGATTACAGCACAGAAGCACAAAGCTGCATACTGTACACTCATAAACATGCCTACACACACACACACACACACACACTACATACTGTAAATACACATACACAATGTACAAAGTCTGAACACACACAAATAAGCTTGTTGTGTTGTGCACACACACACATGCACAGTATGTATACATGCCCACGCACACGCACACACACACACACGCACACACACACATACATTCTCTTACCGCTTCGTCGCACAGCAACTCCAACAGCCTCTTCACGGTCTTCTGAGACACTTTCCCGGGCTTTTCAGGACTACTTCCTGTTCCGATTGCATCACTTCCTGTCACAGCTCCTGCCTCACTCGGGGACTCTTGCTCTGCCCCATTCCTATCATCCTCTCCCTCTTCCCTTCCCAGCATGCTTGTGGCTGTCTGAAGAGCAGAGCTGAGGGCCTGCCGCTGGACTCTGATTGGCCCGCTGCGCTGCATGAAAGGCAGAGGAGGCGGGGTCCACTCCAGGCCCAGCTGCTGTTGGTGGATGAGTCTGTCAATCTCCAGGGCTCGGCCAACCAGAGCCTTCACCTCCTCCTCGTTCATGCGCCACATCTCCTCAAACTTCTGCGCGTCTATCACGGCAAAATGCCTAAGACAAGGGGTGGGTGCTCACTGGGTCCTCACTTTTTCTGAGTGTGTGTGTGCGTGTGTGTTTGTGTGTGTGCATGCGTGTGTGTATGTGTGCGTGTGCGTACATGTGTATGTGTGTGCATGTGTGTGTTTGTGTAAGCATGCGTTTGTGTGTTTGTGTGTGTGTGTGTGTATGTGCGTGCGTGTGTGCGCGTATGTGTGTGTCTCACCTCTTCTTCTTCTGCATGTGTTTGAACTGCTGCATGATGCGCTTGTATTCCTCAGTCTGTGATTGGTTCTCCTCACAACTTTGCTTCTCCTGATTGGCCAATTTCATCTTCAGGTTGTTCAAGACGTCCTGTAATCTACATCCAATATTAGATTATATTCTCACAGTAGAGTCCAGTGGGGTAATTTGGGACTAATCTAATACACTTTACCTAACCCAGATAGTAGTCCCTAGCTGTCCGCCAATATGTTTGTTGGTGATGGTGTTAAACAGACTAACACTGACCTGGTGATGGTGTTAAACAGACTAACACTGACCTGGTGATGGTGTTAAACTGACTAACACTAACCTAGTGATGGTGTTAAACAGACTAACACTGGTGGTGGTGTTAAACAGATTGATCCTAGTGGTGGTGTTAAACAGGCTACCACCGGTGATGGTGTTAAACAGACTAACACTGACCTGGTGATGGTGTTAAACACATTAACACTGGCCTAGTGATGGTGTTAAACAGGCTAACACTGGTGATGGTGTTAAACAGACTAACACTGACCTGGAGATGGTGTTAAACAGACTAACACTGACCTGGTGATCTTCCTCTTCTGCTGGGACTTGGTGATGGTGTTCTCCTCGTCACGTTTCTTCAGGACCTGGAAGTTGTACTCCAGCTTCTCCTGGTTCAGCTGGTATGTGGCCTTCATCTGCTGGAGCTGCTGCTGCAGAACCTGCAACACACACATACACACAGATACAGATGCACACACACACCATACACACAAATACACAGACACACACACACACACATGCAGTAGATGCACACACATATACACACGTTTATACAGTACTTTGTACAGTTATACTACACTGTGTGCGTGTTTGTGTCTCTCTGTGCATGCATGCATGTGGGAGTAAGTGTGTGTGTGTGTGTGTGTGTGAGTAAGTGTGTACCTGCACGTCAGTCTCCAGTTTGGTCTTGATCATGTTGTACTCCTCTGCGTCCTCCACCCTGAGCTTCTGGAGCAGAGCCTCATACTCCTCCACACGACTGAACCGCACACGCAGACTCTCCGCCTGGGGACAGGACAAGACAAGTGTGTGTGTGTGTGTGTGCGTGAATTTATTTACGTGTGTGAAAGAGAGAGAGTGAATGTGTGTGTGTGTGTATGAATGTGAGAGAGAGTAAGTGAATGAGTGAGTGAGTGAGTGAGTGTGTGAGTGTGTGTGTGTGCATGTGTGTGTGTGTGTGTGTGTATGTGTGTATGTAACGGATGCCAGCTAGCTTAGCTTGGCGTGTGGAACGTTAGTAAAGCTTCACTCCCGACGCTTCAAGAACGC
>JASCQY010000010.1:18550828-18560951 GCA_030264315.1 Sardinella tawilis
TGTGTGTGTGTGTGTGTGTGTGTAATATTTCTATAGCAACTTCTAGAGAAAAAATGCTCCTGTAAATTCAGAAGCAATCACAGACTATTGTAGAATAATTTACTTAGCAGATTCATCAGCTCTTGAGTGGTTGGGAAATAGATCAATCATCATATGATCATATCTCATTCAAATTCCTTTTTGTGCCATACATCACTGTATTTATTTTTTATTTTTCTCTTTTTTTTCCTTAGGATATTTTTAGATTGCTTCCCCCGTTTGGAGCGGACTGTCACAGAGTGCCTGGCATGCCGATTGATTTCCCATTTGCCTGTCAGTCCAGCTGAGGCTCGCTGCAAGACGTGAGTTTTGTGGTGCAGGAGACTCCTTCAACACAACGGGGACACATCTGTACAGTATATGTGTATACTGTAGGCCCATATGTATCCATGCACGCGCACATACACACACACACTCAATCCAGAGAGGGAAAAGCGGCGATAGCTAGTGGAATGATTATGCTGTGTGCTCCGAGGGAGCTGAGGCATGTGGGGGAAGACATTGCCTGTTCACAACTCTCACTACTGTGACTATTAATGGACACTGTTTTATTCTTATGGTACGGTGTTTATTAATATGGTGTTGCTGTCAAATGTATCTGGTGTTTGCTATTTGTAATGAGTATACTAGTGGAATGGACAGTCAAGGAGTGTCGTACGAGCACATTAACCTCAGCAGCTGCTCCCAGATCAGCCCCTTTGGCGTCTCTGCAGCCATAGGAAATTGATGTCCCTTTTTATCTGGACAATGGCTATGATGAAGCATTTCAGATACGGGATTTTTCCTTAATGTATTTTTCCCTTGATGTATTTTTTTGTTTTTAATTTTCTCATACATTTTATTTTGTGTGGTTACTGGAAAATAGGCTGTAATATAATACAGTATGTTAATAAAAATGTCCTTAATGCACCGCTTATGCTGAAAACTTGGAATGGTCCTGTTGTGTAGCCATTCAATTTGAAGGGTAATACAGCTTTGTTCAGTTTTGAAAAATACTACTGTGTTAAAAAAAAAATGAAAATGAAAGGTATTAATGTATTTGCACATTTCCAATGTAGTTGAAGCATTACACATTTAATCCCAAATTAAACCATTTTTCATAAAGTTAATGTTTTTCTGATTACTAAATAAATAAATAAACTATTAAACTATTAAAAGAACAATGCTGTTCCTCTTCAAAATCAACACTAACTGTATGCACAAAAGAAATTTTCCTTGTCTGGATTTAATTTTACTTGAGAATGTTCTGAGTATTTAAATGCATTCAGTAACTGCTATCTACCTGCATTTTATGGACCACCCAATTTCTGTTGCTTTTAAATATGGAGTTATTTTTGTATGCCACCTCAGAACGGACAGTCTGCATTCTTCAGTGCCAGTAAATGTTTGGGGTTTGCGTCAGATACTGTATAGAGTCATCCCACAGGTTTTCAGTGCCGCTGAAGGCATGGGGATTTTTGTTTTTATTGTGAGGAAGCAAGATGTTTGTTTATTTGGTAGGGGTTGTGTCGTTATTGAAAATTTCAAGGGCATGTTCTTTTTTCAGGCTAGTGTTAGTTGGCATGTATCCGATGGCCCCTTCATGACTGAATTCAGCTAAACTTCACAGTAAACCTTCATAACAGGCAGCATTGTTTCTATAATTCTCTCATTTAAATCTGCAATATCTGCCACTGAAAATGACCACATGGAATATCCGTGAGCCTTAGTTGCCCTAGTGCATGAGAACACTATTGGGGCATGTGGTGAGTTGGACCAGGGAAGAGGATGGGCAGAGAATGGCAATCCTGCACAGCACAGGAGAGAAGAGACCAGGGCATGTAGCCTATGTGTATGTGTAGAGGAGGAGATGGAGAGAAAGCGCATGTGTGTATATGAGAGAGGGGAAGAGAAAGAGAGAGAAAAGCACAGCGCATGTGTGTTTATGAAGGAGGGAGGGAGAGGGAGAGAGAGAGAGAGAGAGAGAGAGAGAGAGGTGGGCGAGGGGGATGGATTTAAAAAAAAAAATCTAATGTAGGCACCAGGCTGGTAACCTAGCAACTTGTTTCAACTGGTCTGCCCAAGGCTCAGTAAAGACCTCCTCTGGTCTTATAGACGCCAGCCTATAGAGCACTACTCTGCATGCATCATGAGCTGCACATGGAGTAGGCTCCACACTACCAATCCACTCTGGACAAGCAACACCCATTCTTGTCTGCTTTGACCTCTTGAAAAAGTAGCAAATATTTCCATGTACATTCTCCTTCTTGTCGTGTGAAGGGGAGTGACAAACCTATGCTGTTCCCATGGCATGCAAGACAGAAAGCGGTGAAGAAAAGGCTTATCTATTCCGTGGAAGGGAAAAGAAAACACCATTTATTTGAAAACACCTCTTTTTTCCTGTGCGAGGCAATGCTGTAGAGTGCTCCACTAATACAGAGTTAGCAGAAAGGTTAAATGCTAAGGGCAGTAATGACTCAACAGTAGCTTGAATCTCTAGGGCTGGCCTTTCCATGGCTGTTTGTGCCCTCTGCTGGACTGGGGGTGGAACTGACTGAGAACGGCTCAACTCTACTCCAATTCATTTCTCAGAAACCTCCTCCTTGGCATTACTCTCACGCTGTGGGCACAAGGGCCATGAACCTTCACACCGATTACTAAAACACTGGGGTCACTAGAAACATTGAGTGAACAGGGTTAACTGAGTTATGTACAGGGCCATCATTTGGATTCAATTTTCAAAGCATAGATATGGGTATGACAAACCACATTTGTTAGACCATTTAAATGCAAGAAAGTTTTATTAATTCAACAATTATTACATTCATGTCTGCCAAAGAAAACAATCTCTCTCAAAAAGGGTATCCAGGTTAGACACTCTAAGTGCAGCTCCAGCCTGTCCATCTCCAGTGGGCTAGTAGTCATCAGTCATTAGACACACAGTACTGTTACAGAGCTGACAATGACGTCATTGACGGGCAGATAGGCATTTTACAGCCCTGACCAATGATATTTAAGGCAACAACATGTATAGAGAAAGCACACTGGTGTCATGTAATGTGTGTGTTGTTATTTGAATAAATGTTAGTGCAGGGTGAGGTAGATAGATTAGTTTTCCATGGTGAGTCAGTATATGGCTTTGGGCCTCTTATGGCTGATTTTGGTTCCAATGTTCTTTGGGAGGTCTCACATCTACTAGTGTAGACTCATATGATGTGCTACTTACTGACACAGCTAGAGAGAATCCTTTGCGATTCCAGGACCCATCCCATAACCTGAGCTCTCAATATGAGCGCTTACTGTCAGGCAGTTGAGGTGCCAGGCTATGCATAGACAGACAGACAGGTAGATCGATAATTATTCTAGTTTCCTAGCTGCTAAAGGTTTCTTTCATAGACTGTCAACCTAAGATGGTAGCAGACAGACAAAACTATTGTTGGAAAGCAATAATACCTGACCAGTTCAAATAATAAGATAGGGATAATTAATGCAATCAATCAAATTAAGTGATTAATTACAATTATAGCTACAAAACATTGAAACATGATTCTTTCACAGGTGGACAAGTAAACACCCTGCCGTACGGTCCGGTCCGGTTCATTCCCTCTGCCTGTGCAGCCCACACAGCTGTCAGTGCTACATCACTGAAAAGCTGTCCAGATCAAAGGCTGTCTAATTAGTTTTTCTGTTTGAAGATAAGAAATCCCATTAAAAATGATAAATATGGTTATGATATTTGCGGACCTAATACTTCACAGTAATTAGTAAGAGTTACAGGACTCTGATACAATTCAATCATTTCTACCTACACAATCTCAGAGAGTGTAAATGTGTAATGATAACACAAATAAGCCTAGATTACAAATGTTTCATGTCATATTCTGTGGTCACATCCAGACTATGCACTCTAACAATAACAAGCTGAAAAGATACAGTGGAATTACACCATCACAGTTTCATAAGGACACCTGAAATGAGCCAGATTATGAATAAGCACTTTACAAAATACATGTTCCATATCGACTCTATGGCTAATTAGTTCTGTGGCGATACTCTCAATGGTCCATTTCAAAGTTTAGTATTAAATATTTACTATGCGTCTTAGTGAGTATTGCACTTTGTGCGCTGAGACCATAAGGGATAACATTTGTAAAATAGGCACTGTTCACGAATATGGCAACTGTTTAGTGCAAATAAAATACTTAGTTTACATTATGCGTATTCACAAAAATATCAACCTCAGAAGGCACACTTTCAAACTCCTGAGGTTATCAAAAAGCCTTATAAACACAAAATTGAAATCCCAGTTGCAAAAATCAAAACAATGTCCATGTTAATTCTGCTCCCTAAAAAAACTCTTTTGCCAAGGCCTCATAGGGGAACGAAGAATAAAAGGCCACATGATTTTCTGAGGGGGTCCTTCCGTAAAGGCCTGCTATCTCCCCATGAAGGGCACCCCATCCTTTCCCCAAGCCCAAGCCCAAGCCCAAGCCCAAGCCGAGGCCCAGGGCCAGCCCCCTTTAGCTGAGCTGCTGTGGGGGGTGGAAGCCAACTCTTCTCCTCTTCACTCCAGTGCCTCACACACATGGAGCACCTTCTGGTTGAAGTCCTCTGGCTGATCAGCAAACACGTAGTGGCCAGCCCCACGGATAGCCTTTTGGAGAAAAAACAACAGGGACAGAATGAGAAGTTGCTGGGCCAACTACCTTGAATAGCTGGCATATTCTGGAATGTTCTGTGGTGTCTTAACAGATATTGTACTGCAAACAAGCTGGGCTACTTCTTAAAGACTACACCCAGAGATGACCGGAGCACTCAGAATACTTTTTTCTCACTTTTTATTATGGTGCATACAAACGACTGACGTTTCGACGCTGTGCGTCTTCCTCAGAGTCGATATAGAGTCGATAGAGAGATATTGTACTGCACTTATGCTCTACTTAATCTGATACATGAAACTGAACCGCCTTTAAAAAAAAGCAACTTGAAACGCTACCTCCAAAAAAAGAATGAAAAGACAATTATCTATGCAACTATAAAAATGTTGACGTCATTCCAAAGAGACTTGACCATCCTGTCCACAGAGAGCAGGACTACTCTACTGTACTGTATGTCTTGCCGTGTTGCGCAATAGATTACAGCATCTGAGACAAGAAGAACATCTTATCTAGCTGCTCCCACAGACACAATCACTGATAACCCAGTTGTTTTGAAGCATGGATGAATCATGGCTGCACTTACAATGATCTCCACATGGGAGTTTGGCCGCAGCTCTTTGATGGAGTTGCCGGAGTAGCCGTCTATGCTGGAGCGGGAGCCGTATATGATGGTCATGGGGATGTCGGCGTGGATCAGGCCGATGCGCTGCAGCATGGGCCGCTTGGCCCAACCGTAGGGAATCGTCATGTTCTTGAAAGCCGTCTCACCACTGGTGGAGACAAAGCATTGGCCAAGTAGAGCACTGGGCACATTAGGCTCCTTACAAAACACTGTGCTCTTGACATGATAATAAAGCTACTGCAACAAAATAGGCACTCTGGAAACAAATGCCTCCATCAAGGCCAAATAATCCCACAGCATTAACAAAAGCAAGAAATGAATTTAGTAGAAATGAGACAGGGCAGATCCAACTTTCATGAACATCACATCATTTGGCCCAATGGCTACTGTCGATGGAGGAGTCCTAATCCTAATAGTGCTCTGCCCTGTTTGAGAGAACAGGAGGATAATATGGCTGGCAGGGAGGCCTGTAGGTGACTGACCTTGGGCTTTGCACATTGAGATGGTAGATGTAGTCTGTTACAGTGTTGTCACTAAACACAGAGACGTATTTCTTCTGGAAGTCTGGTCTCAGCGTCTGCACAAGGGCTGGACCTGAAGACCACAGGAGAGTCCCATGAGCTGAGCACATGCTGTACACGTGTGATGGCTCCTCACATACTGTACTGGAGGCACATGCATTGCTAATCTGCACAGTACACACCTATAGTATGTCTATATCTTATTGCCATACTTTGATTTTAGTCTGTGGTCTGGTTTCAGGCTACAAATGAAAGCAGAGACACAAAAAAAAGAAGACACTACTCCAAAGCTTGAAACAGCTGTTGCGTCCACACTAAAACCAGGACACCTCCCAAAGGGCAATGAGCACAGGCATGACTCACACACCTGCAATCTGCCTCCTCATTACTCCCACTACAGCATGACATCTTCCAGGGTGAAACATCATATTTTCATTTATTAATACAATTCATTTAAGTGCAGCAGTGAACAATGATATGCAATTTCAAAATGCTATGTAAGGAGCTGAAAAAGAATTCGGGATTAGAAACTCCAACTATAGATACCGCCAAGTTAGCTGCATGTAATGCCTAACTGGTCACTGAGACCATTTGAGCTCTGTTTCTCAAGTGACATGCATGTCCTGAATCTTCAACAGGGCCTATCTGGTCTGGCTTGTAAATCTGAATGCCAATAGAGAGGTGCCATCCCTACCCAGTGGGCCGGCAGCCCTGAGGCCTGCCAGGGGGTTGAAGGGGCTGAGCATGGCCCCCAGGGCCTTGATCCAGATGGGGATGGGTCTGTCCTCATCCCCCGGCTCCGGCCTCGCAGGGAAGCCCCACGGTTCCACGAAGATCAGATGCTTGACTCTGTGGCGTAAGTGAGCAGCAGCATAGCACATCTCAGCAAATGAGCATGACACACCCCAGCCAACACTGAAGCCCTGTTCAGCCCCACACTAGCATGCTACTTGGTTCAATCTTGGTTATTGGCCTTTAACTGCAACTAATCTTACAATGGGTCTAGTCTTTCCTATGCTGCAATGCCTTAAAGCACACCACCACATATCTAAATCTTCTCTCAATATAGCAGAGAAAATGTACTCAGATGATTAAGTCATCAGTGCATACGCAGTAAAACATGTTGAGATTATACTACAGTAGAGCAGAGTACTGCATACTGCTTGTTTTTACCATTAAATCAAACCTTTCAGGCTTCAGCCATTGGCCATGGATTTGCTGGAGTTATTATTTAGGACTAATAAAAACAGGGGCAGTAATGGACCCAGCCCTAATGCACTGTGCACATTGATTCGGGCCCATTTAGGCCTTCAAGACAAATACGGCCACTCAGAGCTTGGCTATTTCAGAGAAGAAAGAATTATTTTAGCTAGGAAGACAGAGGCGGACAACACTTCTTTTGAAGTGAATTATAGGAATGGCTCCCATGTACTGCTGCATCCCTAAAGGCTATCCAATTCATTATCAGTCACCCCCCCCCTCCCAAAAAAAAAAGACAGAAAATAAGAAAGAAACAACACTAACAGGTCTAGTGCCGCATGCAGGGCTGTGCTGTAGCGACCTACCTGGCTGGGTATTTGAGGGCATATGCGGCTGCCAGGTACCCCCCCAGGTTGTGTCCCAGCAGGATGATTTTGTCCAGCCCCACGGCGCTCCTCCACTGCTCCATGGACTCCACAAACTGCAGCTCTGCCTCCTGCGCATCGCTGCTGAAGTGCGGCCGGCTGCTCTGGCCGAAGCCCAGCAGGTCAAAGGCGTAGACGGGCCTCTGCTGGGACAGGGCGTCCAGGTTGAGCACCCACAGGCCCACACCACCGCCGAAGCCGTGCAGCAACACCAGAGGGGTGGACTCACCACCTGCTTTCTCACTAAAGGCCAGCGTTGACAGAACGTTCCCATTTGAGATGGGCACATACTGCCTGGAGAATTTGCTTTTGACAGCTAGAGAGAGACACGAGAAATTGGTGCAGTTGGAGACTAATGTGTGCCATGTGCTGTCACATCATAAAAAGCCACATGTTGCATTCCGGGCAAGGCCCATAGAAGGTTGTAGAACATTTAATGACTTTCAATATATCACAGAGTATGAAAACCAGGTTGAATAATCTCTTCTTGAATAATTAGAATAAAGCTCAGCTCAAGTGAAACGGAAGAGAAATCAAGAAAGCAGACACTGCCACTCACGGAGTAGTATCTTGTCTTCAGCATCTTTCAATTGGCTGCTGGAAGTTGGACACCAGGAAGGCAGCCAGCTACTAATCCACCAGGACCTGTCAGAAATGTCCAGGAATTGTACATGAAAAGTAGGTAACACGTTAATGAGATATGATCTGAAGCTGAAAGAATGAAAATGAAAACAAAGACAACAAATCCATAAACTAAGATTACATATTACATTTTGCTGAAATAAGCAAACTATAGGCTACAGCAGGTCCAAACTCCTTGTGTCCAAACACCCAGAACTGTTCTTTCTGAATATATGCAGTAACGTTAACCCTCTTGTCATATTCCCAACAGACTTGAGTCCATCAACAGCATTTCACAAGAGCCATCGTTCCTTGCCCACTATAACAAAGGCAACAACTTCCACAAGAGTGGTTCACAAATCACTATCCTCTCTTTAAAAGAAGCTCGGCTCAGAATATGTCTTGTTTGAGAGATCAGATACAGTATGTTTAAAACGAGAAAACAGATCCTGATTCACGCAGTAGTGAACATTTACCCCAAGGCTATTATAATAACAGGCTGTCTGTTCAGACGGTTTTTATGTGGTTTTAGCTGTGCATGTTGTGTTGTCATCATGGCTGACCTTTAGCAGAACCATTACAGCCGAAGCAAACATAATCAAACATGAGCTAACGTTAAAAGCAAACTTTGACAGCAGCTGAAGTGATTGACTGACGCTGTACCAAGTTAGAGGTGAATAAGGCAACGATAGGCTACATTACAGCCTTCAGTAGGCTACTGAAAAAAATAAAGCTCCGCAAGTCTAAACAGTATAACACGTTAAAGTAGGCTGATGGTATACTGTGTCAAAACTCTGTATAGAGTTTCTGTTTTTTACTTACCCCCTGTCTATTGACACATTTTCATCGGCCATTTTTCGACGTCGCATGACGTCACGATTAGCACTAGCGTGCACCAGTCCCGCGCCGACCACACGGAAACCTTCCTAGAATGTGTTACAATTTGTTACAGTGTCGCGACAAGCAGAGTGCACACACGACCAACCATTCCAATGAAGCTTGCTATAATTTTAACATTTATTCCTTCGTGTTGTCCAAGTAGACATGGTCGCTATCAATTTCTAAAAAAATGTACATGAGAATTAGCCTAACGTTACCTCCGGTCAAAATCACCGGTGTGAATCCGTGAATGACCTGTCCATAATCGGTGGGTGGGTGGGTTTTACTTTGTAAGGTTAAGAAGCTTGCCTTCCTCGTTCTTTTTTTTTTTTTTGCTTTGCGCCTGTCTCCTCGATGACGTGGAGGAAGTGAGGCTAACTTTGTATGGTCCCAGTCAGTTGTAGAAGACATAACTAAACGTGTACAGTATACTTGCCTTCTTGATCCCACAACAGATGGACAGCTGTTATTTTCAGTGAAAAGGTTTTCAGACTCCACACTTGTGGCGTTAAGCCATACGGTGAGTACACTGGCTATGCTGTTCGGGCTAGGGCCTAGCAGTGTAACGTTAGCTAGCTTTTGCCTACCAATAGCATACAAATAAGACAACAGAGCTGTCACTGCAGACTGTTATATTACTTAGGAGTATTGTGAGTTTGTGTGCTTTTGAAGTGGTTACCATCATCACAAATCCACTTCCAACTTCAACTTGCTCCGCCCCGCCCATATCTTGTGGTAGGTACTGTCATATCGTTACTGTCATGAAGCTAACTTGGATATGCTGCAGAGATTTCCCTTAAAGTCTCCTACAATGACTTAGGAAATACAGCGCATTAGTAGGGCGTTTTCTCCAGCGTGGCAATCAGTGCAGTGGCCTTTACCTCCAAGGTAGCGGATCTGTTCAACACGCCTTTTAAAACAATGTTGATTGTCAGGTTGCGGCTGTATTCGTGCAAGTGGTGTAACATACTGTAGACTACAATATTAGTCATTACTCATATGACTGACCCACAGTCAGTAACTAAATTGAAGTGATTCATGCTGCAGAAGTTGCCCACTGCAAGGTATTGATTGACGTTAGGGTTTTTTCCTCTCTGAATCAAGAAGTGGCTGTCTTCGTAGGCTGTTTGGTGCAAGTAGTGCTGTCATCATTTAAAGGGACAGAGTACAGTATGGTAC
>JASCQY010000010.1:18587980-18611455 GCA_030264315.1 Sardinella tawilis
CCCCCCCCCCCCCCCCCCCCCCCCGAGCAAGACGAAACACAACAAATAAATATTAGCATGTTTACTTCAATCTCCAACAGACGACTCCAGGCTGATGAGATGCTAAACATGGCTGTGGATTATTTATGGTGGGAATTAGCAGCTATAAGAGTGCAGAGCCCAGAATATGAAGTAGTGCGGGGGAGACAAAAGGCTGCGTAGTAGCCTAGCCGTGGCCTAGTATGCAGGAGGAGGGGAGGGGAGCTGGGATGTGGAGAGATTCGCTCCTCAGGACTAGACAGGGGCACAAGACATAGAGCTTAACTCTGAGCTAACTAAAACAAGGTCTCACTTCTGGCGGCTTAGGCTACTGCTGTTTAGAGCAGACCACTACAAGAACGTTACACAAAGACTCTTTCTTAGGCCATGACTTCACGTAAACTATCTTGAAAAAGTAGTCCAAGTCTTTGAGCATAATTAGTGGAATCATTCCGCAGAGCGACAGAGCAATGTGGAGACTGGAGCCAGAGTGTGCGGGCCTGTCCCTGGTCTGTGTGCCCACTGGGCCTGAGGGAGCCTGGGGGTGGCAGTGCCCTCCTGCCCCCATCAACACAACAGGCTTCACTCCCTTCAGCTCGTCTAGACCGGCCGCCAAAGGACTTTCCACCGCACATGATCGATAAGTGACATAATGCACACTACACCCAGCAAGCCTTTCTGCCTTCTGCGGCGCTCATCATTACGTCTGGTGGCCACACACAATGACAGGCACATATTGTACTGCACAACATGTCGTCTTCACCAAGGGTGCAGCTTGGTCTTTCCATCGTGGCTACAGCATCCATGACCCCATCAGCCAGGGAAGGGCCCTGTGCAGTAACCTTTCGCACGGCACCACATTTAAAACAAAACAAAACCCCAAAGGCATATGAAACTGGAACTGGCTTATTTGTGGAGCGGCTGCCCAGTTAGTAGACGATATAGCACAGCTCTAACAGCTAAGCCTTTCCCCTGGTATGGAGTGAGCGCTAGCATGAAGCTGTGAGGCAGCCCAGCCCCAGGGGAGTGGAGGAGTGTGGGGCAGTAACTGCCTTAGGCCCGCAGTGGGCCCTGTAGCCTTAGCCAGGGAGCAGCCGTGGGCCCATAAGGACCAGAGATTGGCTGTGGCAGGCTGCCAGGGAGCAGGGTGCACTGGGGAGGGAGGGAGAGGGAGGGAGAGGGAGGGAGGGAGAGGGAGGGAGTGTGCCACTGGAGCACAAGGCTCCACTTTGGCTTCTGTTCCCACAGCCACAGCTCAGCACAGCTGTTACATAACCACACACACACCAATGGGCGGCCAATCGGAGCCACGCACACCAGCCAGTCAGCCAATCAGGCCCGGGCTTGCCAGGGTGCTGACCCTTTGCCAGCCAAGCACAAGACAAGCCAGTCATTAAGTTGATAAGATGTCCTGCTCTTCATGTAATCAATAAAAATGGCGCTTTGCTCCTGGGCAGGAAGACAGGGACAGCTGTGCAGTGCAGTGGGAACAAAAGTCCACATGACAAAAGTCAACAAGACCGAGGAGAGCTTGCGGTTTCAATGGCGCCCTAGACTGTTGACAATGCAGGGCAGACGGTCCTTCTGAAGCCGGCTCTAAACCTGACCAACACCACTGCAGTCTACACATGCCTTTGGCATCTTTCTCCGAGGAGAGGCTCTTCAAAGGAGAGAAGGGAACAAAAGCAGGATGTGCACTAGATGAAGTGTACGGGGCACACTGGGCCTCGTTCAAATGCTTGTAGAGTAGCCTGTGTGTAACATTCATGTTTAGACTTGGGGAGGATGGGCTGCCATGAGGACTTTGCTCTCAACACACTTAAAGTTGGCAACCATGCAAGGAGTGGACTTTATGATCACACACTCTTCCTCACTGGCATCCTCTATGGTGCATCAGCACCTGGCTCTGGCTTAAAGGAAGGAGCAGCCTGCCTGCCTGCCTGCCTGCCTTCCTGTCTCCCTTCCTTCCAGCTCAACTTCTTCTCCAGTCACTGGAGCTCTGAGGTATTTTTAACGACATATCCAACACCAGACGCCCCCCCATACATACACACACACACAAGCAAAGTGGAAGTGTGTCCTAGAGACATGAGCGCCAATGCTTGTACCCATTCCACACTGCCAGTCCTATGCTACATCCCATCCCATCGTCTGACAATCATTCTCATTTTATTTCCACTCTGTGGATGGGGGCTGATAAACGAGAGAGAGAGAGAGAGAGAGAGAGAGAGAGAGAGAGAGAGAGAGAGCGCAAATAGAGGGAGCGAACAAACAGAGAGAGAGTAAAAGGGAAGCGAGAGAGAATCCATGAATGGCAGACTTACTCCTTGCAGTCGTTGGAGACGTGGGCGGGCACGGTGTATTTGCAGTCCATGATCATGGTGAGGGTCTCGCTGTCGTTGGCCTCCTGGAAGGGCGGTTGCCCACACACCAGCATGAAGAGGATCACCCCCAGGCTCCAGATATCTGGGGAGCACACACACACACACACCCCCTGTGTCAAACTCACACTCACACCAGTGCTCATGAGACAGGAAGCTCCACAAATAGGCACAGACAAATAACATAGCCCAGTAAAAGCACTTGAGGATGCTTCCTTGCGGTCACATTTCCATCAGTGACATGTGCAAGGTGACCAAGTTGCTTTGCTTGTCATGATGAGAATGAAGTCAGTTGGGGGAAACCCCCTAGAGTTATTAGGCCAATTCCACATTACCAGCCAGGTGCAGACAGCAATGCATTCTGGGTTGAGAGTGCTTTCGTATTCCCATCCCATTGGCTATTTTGGGCGATTTCAACCCAAAATGCATTGCTGGTTGCAGTCGCCTGCAGTTAGGTTAGGTTAAGTTAGGTTTACTTTATCTAGTTGGCTTGATGAAGGCAAGTGATGGCGAATTTGCCTAATCTTAGCTGTTGAAGTGTCTTTAGAGGAAAACAAAGGCAAACTTCAGCTGACTCGAACATCATGTCAGTGTCTAGCGCCCATTCCACCGTGCTTTGGGTCCCACCCACAAAAAGCTCTAGGCCGACACACAGCGCACAGACTAATTACAGTGAGCTGTACAGTAAGGTGGGGTAATTAAAGCCAGAGGCCTCAAAGGAGCTTCTCCATTAGGAGACGCCACATCCCACCTGTGGCTCCACTCGCTAACAGAGAGAGAGAGCAGGCAGGACTGGGTTCCTCTCCACAGGCAGGGGAAGCATGAATGAATGAATGAATGAATGAATGAATGAATGAGACACAAGGCTAGGCTAACGGCTAAGCTAGGCTAACAGCTAAACTAAGGGAGCGCAAGGGAAGCATGAATGAATGAATGAGACGCTACACTGCGCTAACGGCTAACTGGGGGAAACTGAGGGAGTTCTGGTGAGTCAAGCGTGTGTCTCATGAGGCCCTAAACATGAGTGTGTGTGTGTGTGTGTGTGTGTGTGTGTGTGTATAAAGTGAACCTGGAGGCAGTGGCCCAGGATGGAGGGGAGCTGCTGGCATGTTGGCAGGAGCACTGCATCACGCTGAGGGGTGTGTGCTGCGCCGTGCCGGCCTGACATATGGAGCGCCTCTCCTCTCCTCTCCTCTCCTCTCCGCACACCAACAAACCACTGCTGAAAGGGCTCCCCTCTGCTAAACGCCCCCAGCATGGCTCTCTCCACCCGCTACTCGCACATGCTCACGCCACACTAGTCTCCCTCTCCCTGTCTCTCTCTCCCTCACAAATGTATGTTAAAAACACACTGATACAGCCTACAATTTCTGAGGCTTTACAACCTAATCTCTTGCAGATGACTGCGTGTGTGTGTGTGTGTGTGTGTGTGTGTGGGGCCTTGTAGGGCATTTATTCCATCCCCAAACACGAGGCATAACGAGAGAGGGCTGAGCTTGCGATGAAATGAGATAAGTCGGCATCATATGGAAAATGTCTTGTAATCCTTTAAGTGTCAAATGTAAAGAGCAATCATGCAGAAGATAACAGCCTTCTAAACAAACTCTGCCTCCACATGCTGCATGGAGCGCTGGCCTTCGTGGCCATTTCAAAAGCGACCTACCATACATCTAGATAAAATCTCAATTACTTCTTGGGCGCATTGGCTTCAGATAAAGCTTCTTGAGAAGATTAATCCGCCGCGGCGCCATAGGCCGGCAGCACTGAAATCTGAACACACGGAGCGCCCAAAAGGTCAGCACCGCATGCTGTCAATGAACAGCCAGCATGCCAATTACAAAACATGTGTGAACAAATGGGAAATCAAAGGCGGCTGGTGGGGCCATGCGACGTGGCGGGCCTCAGTCAGTGCAGACCTGTGGAGCACTCCCTCCATCCATCTCTCTTTTCTCTCACTCCCTCTCACTCCCCCTCCATCTCGCCCTCCCTCACTATCTCCCTCCATCCCTTCTTCCCTCCCAGTCATGTCATGGATGGCTGAGAACAAGGGGAGACACCAGCAGATAGCAGAGTTCCCTGCTTGGTTTCCAATGAAGCCCTGCATATCAGTGTGCTACCGCAAGAAAGCACCACTAGCTACTTGGGCAGGTCTGCTGGCAGCAATCACTAATCAATCCAATTGTGATTTGTACCCAAAACTGAATGATGAACTACCAGTAACGACAAGCAGTTAGCCTCACTACTACCAAAGATAACGATGGCAGGCCAAGAGCAATGGTTCAGACGATGGGCCCCCAGGTACCCAAGGTACCCAGTCAGACATCCAAAACAGGGGACACTGTCTGATAAACACACATACCCCTCCCCACCCCTCACCATATACTTGGGGCAGTACGCCAGTGTGTAAAACGGTAGTGAGAAAACTAGTACGCATGAAATATTTCCATTTTCTTAATTCAGTAATTGTGAGTGGAGCTCATTTGAGTATAAAATCTCTGTACTGATCAACCTCAACAGTCGCACTAGAGGCTTCATGTGGAGAAAACAATTAAGTGGGAAAAACGCACCAATAGAAAGTTCCTGGAAAGACTCTGATCAGTCTGGAGCGTGTGTGTGCACGTGGGGTGGGGGCTAATGGGTTTCAAACATCTTCAAGCTCAAGGCATTAACAAGTAAAGACTGAAAAGTGACTGTTGAAACAAGATGGATGCTGTGCTTTGCTAGCTGGCGCACTCAAGCACACATTCCCCCAACTCATTTCCACCCCGCACAGCAGGACTGCAACACACAACACGCAGCAACAGATGTTCTAGAACCATCCATTCTCACAGACCACTTCTACAACTTCACACAAACTCTCATCAAATTCTTCACGAGAATTTTGTTTTTTTTTTTTTGGGGGGGGGGGGTCTCCTTGTAGGATTAGGAAGCATCTTATTATTGCATACATAATGCAAAGGAACTTGCACCAATGTGAGCCATGTTCTACACAAGGATCTGACTGCACACATGCATCACCATCATCCCAGGAGATGACGAGTACTGTGACCCATCCCAGTGCTAGGCCTACTGCTGGCCTCGGACCCAGGACGGACCAATCCCCACATCCACCTGGTACCCAACACAAGGCCTCTTCATGCCTGAAGATGGGGAGCCATGTTGGGGCTGGAGAGACAAGCCGGCCTGCCTGTCCTCCACACCTGGCAGACTGATTGTGGGCATTGTGATTGTGGGCACTACCATGACGCCAGCTGGCCCGGATTAATGATGTGCTGTCAGAGCCCGCCGGCGAGCCTTGCCATGTCTTCAGCAGAGGAGCGGAGCAGAGCAGAGCAGAGCATGCCACTCTAAACATAGCTCTCTGCTACTCATCTCTTCCCCTCGCTCTTTCTCTCCCTGTTGCTCTCTCGCTCTCTTTCTCCCTCTCTCTCACTCGCTCTCTGCCACACTGGAGATGGAGAAAGACAAAAAGGAGCTCTTGAGCTCCAAAGGTCTCTTCCTCAGCTCCACTGCCAGTGTGCTACGGTGGTCCACCTGTGATCAGCTCAGGGATTTGGTGCTGGCAGAGGCTCCAGAAGGTAAGTGAGGGAGCATCATTAAGGGACTGTGGCCTTCCTCTGGCCACCTGTGCAGCTCCCACTCTCTCCCCTCCTGCCCTTCCCACTCTCCTTTCATAGCCAACAGGCCTGAGTGCAGCTAGCTGCTAATGCTAAACTTCAAGCCAACAGGCCTGAGTGCAGCTCACTGCTAATGCTAAACTCCAATCCAAGATGAAGACTCAAATGGCATGCATATAAAATTAGCTCAGCCTGGTCACATGGCGTGGGCACCAGGAGCCTACAGCAACATCTGGGCTGTGACGGTAGCCTAGAAATCTAGATGGTGCTAGTGATAGCTTGTCATGGTACATATTGCATGGAGGGCAATTTGAATGACAACCGCTGACTCCATCCCTTGGATTGAGCCAGCCAGACTATACGTTTTTTAGACTGGCTTGGCAGGGTGCTGCTCCAAACCTAACCATGACCTACAACTAAACCACTGGTATGAAACCGAGCAACCGTGGCATTTTACACAGAGTGATCCAAATCACTGATTTTGAGGCTATGAATGACAGAATGCTTTACACAGTCCAATCAAACCTGCAGTATGTGAGGTCTGGAGGTGCACTCAGCATCTTGTGTGTCAAAGGCAGGAGGGGATCTGTGCTAGACATTGAGAGTCCTTGTGCTTCAAGTAGCCTACTGGCTGGCATTTGTTTCAGACAACAGATCTGCCATGCCCACATGCCCATTAGAAGAAACACAGGTCACTGGGTGTGATGCTGAACCATGAAAGACACAAAGCAGAGGGAAAAGGTTACTATGAGGGTGTGACCTCAGGGACAATAAAAATAGTACGTGGGTTTCAGTAAATGACAGGGGCCATGAACTTAACCATGCCATCAACCAGTAATCCAAGAGTGGGTTGGTTGGGAATGGCCTTTCCTGGAACATGTCTCAATAGACCACTAATTCTCATCATTATGCACTCTTTTGGCCATTTTGTGAATTAAACCTAGCCCTAGACTAACAGCGACTTTTTCCAGTAGATTATCATTTGCATTTTCTTCTAGCACTAAAAATTTTCATATGCTGTTCTCTATTGATAATTTATCATTTCATTGATAACCCAATGAGTTACACTATAGGCTAATGTTATTTACTTAAAACATAATGTTATTTAATTAGAAAAAGAAAGAAGTAAAAAGTTGTTTTCCTACACTACACTCTCCATAGACTTGCCAAATAATGGTTTGTCTGAGATGTGTCAGAAGTTAGTTCTTTATCACACCGATGAGCCACTACCATTGATATTTCTTATGGCAACATCATGAGCATTACTAGGCCATTAGGCTGCTCTCAGATGTTAAAGTGACCCTAATGGGCATATGATCCAAACATAAAGCCTCCATTGAAAGGAGCTATATGTAGGCTAACTGGCACAGAATATGTTCAGTTTCAGCAGCCACACGTGCTAGAGGGTGATACAGGAAAGCCAGACTAAGCTAGTTGATTTGCATACTGAATGTGGATTTAGACAACACTGCCCTTAGGCGTTTTAGACAAAATGTCAATGGGCTTTGACAGGTCCTGCTTGAAATCTAGGGAATTTCTGGAAGTTTTAATCTGAAAGCATTACACAGAAGTTCCTTTAAACAAATCCCAGTAGATATACCGAGCATTAAAACTAAAGTTACAAATATCCCTCTTTCGAGCTGTAAGACCACTAACAACCAGTAAGCTTACAGAACAACATGTGCATGAGCGGCAAGGACTGTGGCAGTTGTTTCAGCCCCCCACACATCCCTCTTCTATTGAGTGGCCACACTGTGCACGAGCAGTGCAGCAGTACAGTGTGTAGCACAGGTTTGGCTAACGTGAGGGAGCACTTGAGTGATACACTTTGAGGAACCTGTTGCATAAGAATTCCTGGTACAAGACAGAGTAACCTGACGCTTGCCAGAACTCGCCCTCCGCCCCCACCTCACCCAACCCCACCCCCTCCGCCCCCCCTCACCTGCGGCTGGCAGACACTCCTGTGGCACGTCAAGACCAGACTAGTGAGTTTCTGTACATTCATGCCTAACTCCCACCTCCTGTCCCAATCGGCATCGGGCTTCCAGTGAATAAGAGGGCAGGGGTGGACCAACACATTCCAATCATTGCTCCGACGCTCCGACTGTTTGACACACTCCCTCCAGGCTGTGGACAAAGTGACTCTCTATTCAAACCTAACTTCTAACTCCCACACACATCCGACACCATAATGACAAACACACTTTCTACCTTTCAACATTTTAAACACCAGACTTGTGTTGAGTCGTGGTTTGTTCGGAGTCTGTCATCGTTTAAAATTTGATGTGTTTTTTTTTCCACCCACATGTGCAATCAGCTACAAAAACAGCTCCAAGGAAAAACGTTGCATATTCTGTAAGTAAACGCAAAAGCATAACAAAAAAAAATTGTGTTTCATAACTAGGCCTATAAACAGCACGAGACACTCTTCCTTCAAAGGCACAAAGTTCTCACTCCATTTTGCGTTATCACCACTCACCTGCTTCGCACCAGCAGATGAAGCATTTCACTTCGAGCTTGAATAGCACTGTGAGTGTCAGAGCCACAAGATGACAACTCTGTTTTCCACCGCTGTCAAGCGTGAGGAAGTGAGCTGACAAACCGCAGGGAGACGGGAGGCTGCTGCACGCAGCGAGCAGCGAGCTGGTGTTTGGGTGGGGGCTCAAACTCCACCACGGTGAGAAGCAGCGAGCAGCGAGCTGGTGCTTGGGTGGGGGCTCAAACTCCACCACGGTGAGAAGCAGCGAGCAGCGAGCTGGTGTTTGGGTGGGGGCTCAAACTCCACCACGGTGAGAAGCAGCGAGCAGAAGCGAGCTGCTTAGGCCATAATGAGCTGGGAGATGTTTGAATTCAGCGGTGATTACAGATGATGCCGGTCCCCTGTCCGTGCTTTTCGCACTTAAATACCGGCACCAATTAGTTCCGCTCTGTTTCAATCGCTGCAAATGTGTTTTATTTCATTAAAAGAAATCAGACGCTCAAACTGTACAGTATAAACAACTTGGACGTATCCTCGGCACATTAGGGAATCATGTAAGCTTGTTCTACCACATTCCCTTCCAGCTTTTTGACAAGACCACTTCATTCTTTTTTATACAGATTTCTTGGTCCTGACCTTAACCAGGTCAAAACGACTGTACTAACATGCTTCTGATGCCTATAGCGTCACACTAGCCCTCAACCTCCTAATTCCATCAATTAGCCCTGGAGCTGTCTATCTACTGCATGTTCTTCCCTAGTGAACTGACAATGAATATTTCACCTGATCTTCAGAAAACTTTATTCTGCAAACCAAAACGAATGATAAATGAAGCATCAACAAAATGAGCATCAATCTCCACACATACTGCAGGATCAATACATCACAGTGTCTAACTGCTTTTCATCACAACCTCAGTAGCTCAGACAAGCTGGTGCTATTACTGTGCTACCTCCTCACACGTGTAGTCAGCCAGTGAGGCTTCAGACACCTGGAGGGCTTCCCTGGCAATATGTAGGCCTAACCTATGTTGCAAAAATACAAGTAGAGCAAGGTAGAGGCTAGCACTGTGTGCCTATAGTAGCTAGATTTATAAAAATACACAAAGACAACAAGCTTCTTGGGTAATCTGACACCAGTGGTGTGATATAGGCCCATAGACACTCAGTGGTCATCCAATGAAAGCAGTCAAAGTCGCCTAGTGCTCGGGTCCAGAGGAGAGAGAAATAAAAGAGCAGATAGAGTATTGATCGGGAGGCGAGTCGGAAATCATTTTGGGGAGGAACTTCCCAATAGCAATCCCAGGGTGATGGATTTAATCATGGTGGCTGTGTCAATAAAGAGTGTCTGAATGGGGGCTCCCACTGTGGCACTTGGCCCCAAACAAAGACGGATTAACTGTTCCGCCATCAGTCTGCCTACATCTGGGACTGCACTGGAAATACAATTAACAGCAGACATCTCTCTGAAGGCCCTTCCTGTGTGACGCACGGGCACACAATTACACAGCCTGCCGCAGCTGAGGAGCTTCACGCCGACTCAGAGACAGAGACACAGACAGACAAACAAACAATGTCAGGCTTGTGTGCAGTCGCAAATGCACCAGGGCCTTTCAAATTAAAAGTCAGTAATATTCAAGCAAAATGAAAAAATTAAAAAAAAAAAAAAAAAAAAAAAAAGATTCCAACATCATCTCAAATTCATCTTAAATATAAACCTATTTCTTCCAGGTCACAACCAATGGCAAAGGGAGCTAGCACAAATGGAGGAATGGACAGTCAAAGCTCTAGCTCTGATTTCAGTGTCAACTGAGGTACAGTGACATGCACAAACATGCTCCGGATAATTGGCGCCCTCCTTTTTCACAACTATACAGCCTGCACATCTACACAAGTGTGCAGCTCACTTAGTTTCACATCACCTGACATCAAGTGTTGGAAAAAGAGACCGAGACAGACTGCCAGTATTTTGTTTTGCCTGCCTTAAATGAAAGGGTATTTATCTCTAACCATTAATCACCTCTGTCATGTCACTGTCGAAGCCCAGAATTAATCCTGAGGAATTCCTTCCCAGAACAGCGCTTGGCATGCCATCATCCTGCCCTTCCCACTTACCTACGGCAGGTGCGTCATACTCGTCCCCCAGCAGGATCTCGGGGGCAGAGTAGGCCAATGAGCCACAGCTGGTCGTGAGCTTTTTTCCCGGTTGGAACTTGTTGCTGAAGCCGAAGTCGGTGAGCTTGACCAGGCCCTGCTTCTCGAAGAAGACCACGTTCTCAGGCTTCAGGTCCCGGTGCACCACGTGGAGCCGGTGGCAGTAGGAGATGGCGTGGACGATCTGAGCAAAGTACTTTTTGGCCAGCTCTTCATTCAGGCCCTCCTCGTGCTTCATGATGTAGTCAAACATGTCTCCCCCGTCCCCCAGCTCCAGGATCAGGTAGAGCTTGGTCTGGGTGTCGATCACCTCGTAGAGACGCACAATGTTGGGGTGTTGCACCAGCTTCATGCAGCGCACTTCCTGAAAGAGGTGCCCAGTCGCCACCGTGTCCAGCTTGGTCTTGTCGATGACCTTGACGGCCACTTTTTCACCGGTGAAGACATGGCGTGCCAGCTTGACCACGGCAAAGTGCCCGCGTCCCAGTGTTTTGTCCAGGTCATAGAGTCCGGCGATCTTGCCATCGTAGCCACGCTTGAAGCCTGCCATCGCCACCTGGCCCTGGCTGGGAGGTGGGCAGGGGAAGGCCCTCGGGGATTATGCAGACAGAGGCCAGCTCACTTCAGTCCATAGGAGACGGCCCTCAAGCCCATGGTGACGGCTTTCTGTCGGAGAGACCAGGGACATGATGACAATCAATTCAAACATCACAAAATTACATTTCAAGATTCCAGAAACCTTTCATCTTTCTGAAAGCACTTCTTCGTTTTAAATTGAATTGTTTTCCATTTCAAAATCTGGACATAAATACCAGGAAAAAGATGGCAAATTAAATACAATATTTCAAACTTATCAAAAATAAGCACTGTGCACCATTTGCTTTTCTAAAGAGAAGCCATAGTGTGACTGAGCATCATGTGGTCAAGCTACCAGCAGCCTTCAGCATGGAACATCATAGATTTCTATCGATTTCCTCTTGTTAGTGAAAACAAAAGCCATGGGCCAGGCTGTCAGACTGGGTGCACAGAAACAAGAACCACTCACCAAGAAGACTAATTCAATTGATGTGACATTAGCCACTGGAACACAGGCCGGAGCCCCAAGTAGGCCGCTATGAATTCTGCAACTTTATTTTCCTTTCTAGAACTGGACTAATGAGAGCATCACCGTGCAAAGCAATGTTCAGGGCTAAAGCAGGGGGAGAGGCCAACAGATACTCTGCTAGAGTTCAATTGCATGTGGGGTGTAGTTCACTGTACACTGAAAGGTGATACACTCAAGGTGCGTGACTACAGACTACTATGCTCATATATCAGTACTAATCAGAGAAGTTGATGTTCCCAATGATGTACATCGAAATACGACTTAGTAATGTCATAACGTCACTGGTTAGGCTATGTTAAATATCCCCTCTTACGTCAACAGATCTACAGTATCAAAAGAGCGATTCAATGTTTTGCAGCTCCCTACTGGAACTAAAAACACTGTGTGATATTTAATGATTAAAAGCTGTCACAACTTGGGCAAGGGCAAAAAATTCCATTGAGGACTACCTCATCCAAAGACTGTTTGCAGCGAGTGATAACCACAGACAGCGGTCACCGGTTAAGACATTATTATAGCTCGAATAATGACTGCATTATTACCTAGATTACTTCTCATGGAAATGCAGCACCGTCAACAACGGGTTTTGACAGTTAACATGGCATGATGACACACGACAAAAATACACAATAATATAATTAGGCACACTCATCTGCCTTACCATAATCCTATCACCACACACCAAGTTTGGAAGACCATCGAAAGCATCGGTAGGCCTTACTGACAGACAAAAAAAAATGCGTAAATGCAGTAACTAGTTACCAGTCTACCAGGCTTGACATGTTCTGCTAACTTGAATCAAGTGTCTGCTTGAATCGATGCATTACGCATGCAATGGTATACTGTTAAAATAGGACCGTTATTGGCGGATGTCAGCTATTGTTAGTCTGACGTGAATGGGCATTACTTCGTTGAACGTACAACATACAACATTTTTACAAGAGTCCAACGAGATTTGAAAAGTTTGATTAGCAACGTTTCTTATTACAACTGCGAACCCTGTATGATACATTTCCCGGTAACGTTACTATTCAAAATAAGACAAGAGACTTGCTAAGCTCTCACAATGACAGCCATCACACAACGTTAATATGAGCCTTCACGTCTACAATCTAACACAAGAACGATGTCAGAAATTTGAGCAGCATTTTATCCAGCTATCTATCTTTAACAGCGTAAAATAGCATATGCTCATACAGTATATTAGATCGATACCGCTTACCAAGTGAACAGCATTAGCAGGCTAAGGGCTAACA
Source organism: Sardinella tawilis (assembly GCA_030264315.1). NCBI lineage: Eukaryota > Metazoa > Chordata > Actinopteri > Clupeiformes > Clupeidae > Sardinella > Sardinella tawilis. Next base: position 18,600,990 of record JASCQY010000010.1, read on the forward strand.
TCAACTTGAGTTGAAACGTTCACTTCAGTTCAATTCTGCTACTGTTAGCGTTAGACATTCTGTTAGCATGGTAGCGAGCTAGTGTTGTAATAATTGGGCTAACTCTGACATGATAGCTTGCCATCACATGCTACCAAGCCAAATGTAATAAAGATGAGGCAACGCTATTATCTCTTACAACTTAATTCGTAGCAATGTATATATTTTTTCCGTTTTCCATATAGAAACCAACAATAGAAAACATGCTCGATATAACAATAAAGCGTGAAGCATGTAACGTTATGAAGTGGACAGCAAGGCGACAACTTCACGTTAGCAGACATCTCTATGTTAGCCATCTAGCTAACACTGGCTGACCATACCCACCGAAGGGATGGGCAGCCAAATAAATGTGCATCTGTAAAGCGATGCTTAACCACTGATGTCTAGTAGGTTAATCAATTAGATTAGTGCTAAATGCACTCGTGGATTACCACACATCACAACATTAAATTCCGATAACATTAAACTAACCTGGTCGGTTACCTAGCTACGAGATTACCACCAGGCTAGCAAGCTAACCTGTCTAACCGACCATAACGTCGGTCGTTTGCTAGCATGCGTGAACGTAACCCTTTAAACCATCTGATGCAGCCTCGGCTTGCTAGTTAAAGGTGGTTCTTACTTACCACTTACTCCTGCATACATTAAAGCCTCCCCAAACATCCACTATGCACCTGGCTAAAAGTGAGCAGATGTGCGCTCTTCGTCGCAACCCTGTACACCAAAGAAAATCGTTAAGTTCACCACCCAAACATCGGCTACTTTGGCGGTGCTGCGAGCTAGTGTACAATGTTGATAGAACTGCAACTCTCAGCGAATTAGCTATCCTCCCATGTAACAGCTGCGGCGGCGCAGTGAAACCCAGCCGCATTTTGCTTTGACGTCAGTCTTGTTGTCAATATGCTAAGCAAGAAGCAAGCCTTTTCAACTTCAGCTACATCCGAGTTCTGACCATCACTCATTAAACCTGGATAGTATTACTCAAATGTAGAATAGCAATACAATTAAAAAAGAAAATAATATTCATTGCTAGATCTATATGTAGGTTAGTGGAGCGAAGCTCCATAACTGCACTACTGATAAAGGTCTAGGCCAATTCATTTGGAATAGACATTAGAAATTTTGGAACTCCTGCAGACATTTGATGATAGTAATAGATGCAAGCAAATGCAAGTTTTTCCTTTTAATTTTCATATATTTTTTTAAGTGGAAACCGTTCTGAACATGCCCATTACACTGAGGACAGTAGTGGCAGAAGTCCTATGAAGTCTTAAAGCATGAGTTGAAACTTGACCTTGAATTTAAAGTTTGAAAGTTAACGTTTTGACCACATATCCTATAAGTCTGCCCCACCTGTGAGAACTGTCAGAGCTGCTGTCATTCTTGCAAGCGTGACTCCTGAAGTACATCCCAATGTAATGATAGACTATGACACATACTGTAGGCCATAAAGTAAGGTCATTAGGGAGGAGAAAAGAGGAAGGTGTAAAGGTGGAGCATTCAGCCTTTACTCACCCACTATCACAGTACAATAACCTATGACACTCAAGTTCACCTAATTCTACCTAATTGGGTGGCTGGCAAGAACATCAGCCTGGGTGGGGAAAACAGGTGATTGTCTTGATAGAGTGACCTATGATATATTACACACATTAACACAGACTTTAACCAAGAAATTATTGCACCGTAGGATAAAATATCATATGAATCTACTGTAATTCTTCTGATCACATGCTCCACTTACGTTCTTTTAAGACTTAAAAATTATGCATGTGATGGGTCAACGATGCAATTAAGGGAAATCATTAAACAAATCTTTCTTCCTTTAAACATCTGAGACCAGAGAGTTAAATAGTTATAGTAATAGTTCCCATTAGAGTTCAGAGCTATAAGAATCATTATTCAGTCATCTTCTGATCTGATGACATACCATTTTAGCACTGATCTTTACAGATATTTCAGGATACCGTGGGCTATCATAGCCTAACAAGCATAATTCTAGCGCAATATTTCTGTAGCCTATATAGTTCTGTAAATAGCTATGTCAAACAAGTTTGTCTTACTGCCTTTTCACATCACAGTGTGTTTCAGACTTGAAAATGGTATTATCCTGCCATCTTGTGGCTACAATCCAGAATGCATCATCTGGCACAAAAAGAATGTATCAAACCTCAGCCAGGATCTTAAAAGTAGCCAAATAGAATAAAACTAAATTAAAAGTATAGTACAAGCTGTATAAAGGCTACAACATGCAAACCCTCCATAAAGTCTTCTGTTCTGTTTGGCCATTAATGATCACCATGTTGTTTTAGAAATACCAAATAATGGGTTCACAAATGGTACACCGGGGAGATGATGCAATCATAGGCCTATAGGTAAATAAAACAACAATACAATAACAATAATTAAAAGGACTTCTGTGAGTTTATGCTCTATCTGTCCATTAGACATACAGACATTTTGTTGCCCACAAAAAATGCAGGCCTATGGCACAAAATGCATTACTAGACTATCTATCCTTATTACATATTGCACATGGAGGCATACTTACTTACAAATTAGTCAGATTCAAATGCACCACAGAATTGCATAAAGGCCCAGATTGATCTCGCGATGACTGCTTCCGAGATCTGTTACTGTTGGGGGTGGAGTCTTCCCCCATCAAGCAAGCTTGGCTGTTTTAGATTCGCTAGATGATGAAGGCACACACATGACACTGCTGCTTTATCGCACTACAAATGACGCTATTACTATTGAAAATGCATTGAATGAATAGCGTGGTATTCTGTCAAGTTCAGCCACAGCACGTCATCTTACGACTGACTCCAAGCCTTTTTGAAAACCGCCTCTGGGAGCCAAATCTGAAGCCATCGGTGCTGCTGTAACGTTAGCCTCTCTTGACATATTGTAGCCGCCGCAGTGTAACGTTATTGTGATTGTCTTGTCATACAGTTCTTGGTAAGTGTTTCTTTCGAATCGATACATTGCAGTGCAGAATGAGAACTTCCACATGAAAGTTTTTGTCTGGTAGTGATGCTACAGTAGGCTACCTTTCTGCTACTACAGCGGACTAACGTTATACATGAACGTGAACCTAAAGAGACAGGTTCTCAATGTGTGCTGCAGCAGCAGCATACACAGAGGTTTGCCAATATCCTTGATTTTTTCTTTTTAAATATTTTGGAAATGATTACCAGAATTACGCGTAGATTATGGAACCACTTGTGGCAAGCATGTTTATTGAAGGCATGCATGTTGCATCATATCTTAAAGTTACAATAATGGAACATAATTGGACACAATGTTAGATGAATCTGTCATGTCTTGTGTGTGTTGGTTTATTTTTGTTTGTGTGTGTGTGTGTGTGTGTGTGTGTGTGTGTGTGCGCGTGTGTTTATTTTACAGTGTTTAGTTCACAAAGTAATCCTCAAAATTATTTTATGAATGTCCTCAGGGCATTCTGTCTGAAACACCTCACTGAAACACAGAGTAACATAGTTGAAAGGCCACAGTAGGCCTATTTAATTGGATATTTAGATTTCCTAGGCCTGTTGTTTACAAATTAGGAATGATGTCAAAATTAGCTCAAGACAAATTTTGATGGTGGCTAGTAGATGTTTGACAGAAAATCAGATTTACTATTAAATGGTTAATTTCATCTATTTATCTGTCAGTGGGTAACAGATATTCAAATTTCTAGCCCTTTTTTATCCCACCACATGTCAGAATAAACAGTGCAGTTGGCCCACTTTGAGATAGCCGTACACAGAGAGAGCCTAGTTGGCCACACTTATGTTGAATCCTTTTCCCTTAGAACTGTCTTGGTTCAATGAATTGACTTATCTGAAAACCAAGCGTAGGTAGTAAACTGCACTGTAAAGTATGAACTTTTGGGTTATATTTTGTCATTGAATGTCTTTCCTGGTGCCGCAGTGTCATTTGGAAATGCCCTGATTCCGAGTAGGGAACAAAGAGTGACATTGTGCCTGCTCACCCCCGCTGCAGGAGAACAGCTCCGGTGGCCATTCCTCATCTGGCCCCAGGAGACGTCTCTCTCCGTAGGGCCTGCCCTGGACGTTCTGTGGCCCAGTGCACTTCTGGAGACTGAGCCCAGAATAGCCACGTAGCCTAGGCTACTGACTGAGGTGATATTGGGGCTTTTTCAATCCTGCATATTGTATTGAATGTCTGCATCTCCAGTTCTTCCTGTGATGGCAATCACCATTGCAAAGGGCAATGGAGCGTTTGATGTGCAAAGAATGCTTTGTTGTGATTGGACACGGGGAGAGGTGTAGTGTAGTGTAGTGTCGTGTGTCTCCACAGCTGCTTTGGGCTCAGCACCGAGCCCATCAGGCATACGTCTCCCCTACTGGGCTCCTCATTGGCCACAGAGCCGACACTAAAGCATATCCACAGGGAGCCCAGCCACGCTGTCAGCCCAATACCAGGCCACTCTTTGCCTTCCCTCTTTCAGCCCTGCCGGCTCACTGCGCCTTGGGCCCTAAACGTGAAGACATCTCAAGGACACAACACGCAAGCGCTACTTGATTGCCCCCCAATCATCTACAGCTCATGTAGACATGACCATTTGCATTCCCCTGGAAGCCTCTGAATAGATGGCAGAAGGTTCTGTTTATGCTGTTTTATTTCAGTGTTGTATCGGCTTATTGACGCATCTTATTTTTCTCGGGTTATTCCCCATCCCCAATTTGTGTGGTTGGGGTAGAACTCTCACTATGGAAGAGGTCTGTGAAATCAATTATGTGTGTGTCCATTGGCAACGGTATTGGCACAGTGCTGCCAAAGGCAGCTAGTTTAGTTAGTGGAGATCTCCGTGAAATAATCAGACTCAAAAGAGATTAAGAGATGAGATGACAGGAAAAGACATGAAAACACATGGCTTGTTTTCTTCTTGATTAGTTCAGTCATAAAACCAGGGATTTGTAATAGATTGTGGCTGCATCTTGAAATAAAATGTATGCCTTTGGAGGATTGAGTTTCTCATCATATAGGTTTATCATTTTCAATGAGCTACTTTATTAATCCACAACTGTGTGATTTATTGCCTTCATATTTGCTCTAGATTGCTTCCTACACAGAGTGATGCTTTTGACATGTTGATATTTCTGTAATTATTCTTTGATTTATATTTGAATAGTCGGGATTCTGAGATGACTGCTGTTGTTGTCGCCTTAAACCAAATGACTGTCTTCTCTCTAGGCAGCATTCATAATAGGAATGACTCACTCAACATTTCAAACCTTGCATGTGTGGAGAAAGAGCAGAGAATCACTTACTGCTGGGCCTTTGCCGGCTGATTTGCTAGTTGACATTTCTCATCACTAGGCAGTAGTGGGCTCACAGCCCTCCGGTTCTTTTATTTTCTTTTCTGGGCAGAAAGGACGGTTAAGAGGAACAGCGTTCAGCTTTGTGGAAGCTGCTCTCCTTGTCTCTGATGACTGAGGACTAATGTTGCCTAGGCGGCCTCTTCTTTGTGTCTGCTCCTATGAAACAAAATACACTACAACTGAGTCCTGTTTTCATCCCTGTCCAGAGCTATTTGAAGATCACAGCTCTAGGCCTGGATGGCACTTTGAGTTCAGAAGTGTAATCAGCCAATGAGAGGGAGCTCCACTCAGCATCATTACACCCTGCCTCTAAGCCCCAGTTCAGTGACATTAGTTAAAAAATAATAAGACCTGAGCCTTCCCTATAGATTGTGTTTGTGTCCAAGCACCTGGGAATAAAATATGCCACGCCATAGGTGTGAGAATAACAAGTCAGGACACGTCCAGTGTGATTTTCAGCTTAAACAGCTTCCTCCTCGCTGCCTTATGCCCTCATGAGTGCAGTGGGGCTGACTAGACTGACTAGAGGCATTAGAGAGCGAGCACTCTGGCCACTCCACACACACACACACACACACACACACGTGTCATAGTTAGATACAGAAAGAGCTATTTTCCCTATCATCAGCCTGAATATCCGAAGGATCAGTGCATTCACACTAACGCTGATATTATTTTTGTCATGCAGTTCAAGCTTTGCCTGCAAGTCCACACTATAGAGTCTAAGTATGCATATAACTAATAACAGATGCTCTGAATGCATCGCTGAACATCAAGGCCAGTACAAAAATACCACATATGTCAGAATCATTGAGATTCTGTTTTATTTTATTAATGTAGTGGAATAAAGAGATACATTTTAAGATCACCAATCTGTGAAATGCGTGAATAATTTTTGGTCCTCTCCAGAGAGAGCAAAGCCTGCTATTTTCTGTCCTGACTGATATATTTGCAATGATGGGAATAATCTTTTCTGTTCTGTGGGATCAGTGCACTGCTTGTGTTGTGGCGTCTTAGGATGCAAAGAAGCACAGCGGTTTATCCATAGCCAACAGAACCAAATTGTCCCTCATTTCCTAAAGCATCATTTTGTCTTGAATAATCACTCATGTTCCTTAGACACAGTGATAGATTTGGACCTGGACCCAAGAACTCAATAAATGATTTCTTGCTATTGCTAATGCCTCCAGCAGTAAAGTGTGTGTGTGTGTGAAGGTGACTGGGATTGTGACTGTGTCTCTGCTGTGTGCAGGTGGACTGTGCGCGTGTCCAGAGGGAGGTGATGCGGCTGTGATGCGCGCCCCTGGCTGCAGGATGAACGTGGCGGGGGTTCTCAACGGGCTGCTGGTGTCGGTGGTGGCGGCGCTGCTGTGGAAGTACGTGCGTCTCAGCGAGCACGCCTCGCAGCTGGAGGAGGAGCTGCAGCTCAGCCGCCAGTCGCAGGAGGTGTCGGAGGTGCAAATCGACTACCACGCCGCCCTGCTGGCCCTGCAGGAGCACGGCACCCGCATGGTGTGCTCGGGCAAGATGCACACCGACCGCATCTGCCGCTTCGACTACCTCTGCTACTGCACTGAGGCCGAGGAGTTTGTCTTTTTCCACGGCAACTCGTCGGTGATGCTGCCCAACCTGGGCCCGCGGCGCTTCCAGCCCGCCCTGTTGGACCTGTCCTCCGTGGAGGACCACAACACGCAGTACTTCAACTTCCTGGAGCTGCCCGCAGCCGCCCTCAAATTCATGCCAAAGCCCGTCTTTGTGCCTGACGTCACGCTCATCATGAACCGCTTCAACCCTGACAACCTCATGCACATCTTCCACGACGACCTCCTGCCCATCTTCTACACCATGCAGCAGTACACCGACCTGGACGAAGAGGCTCGCCTGGTCTTCATGGAGGGCTGGGGCGAGGGGGCCCACTTTGACCTGTATCGCCTGCTGAGCAGCAAGCACCCCCTGCTCAAAGAGCAGCTCAGGAACTTCGGCAAGCTCATGTGCTTCACCAAGTCTTACGTGGGTTTGACCAAGATGACCACATGGTACCAGTACGGATTTGTGCAGCCGCAGGGGCCCAAAGCAAACATCTTGGTGTCCGGCAACGAGATCCGGCAGTTTGCCAAAACCATGATGGAGAGGATGAACGTGACCAGAGAGGATTCCCCCGACAAAGACGACGAGTACATTGTGGTGTTCAGCAGGTCCATCAACAGGCTGATCCTCAATGAGGCAGAGCTGATCCTGGCCCTGGCCCAAGAGTTCCAGTTGAGGACGGTCACCGTGTCGCTGGAGGACCAGTCCTTTGCCAGCGTCGTCCAGGTGATCAGCAGAGCATCCATGCTAGTTAGCATGCACGGAGCCCAGCTCATCGCCTCTCTCTTCCTGCCCAGGGGGGCAGCTGTGGTGGAACTCTTCCCTTATGCCGTCAACCCGGAGCATTACACCCCTTACAAGACTCTCGCCTCGCTGCCTGGGATGGACCTTCAGTACGCCGCATGGAGGAACACAATCTACGAGAACACAGTGACCTACTCTGAGCGGCCCTGGGATCAAGGGGGCATCTCTCATCTGGAGAAGGAAGAACAAGACCGCATTTTAGCCAGCAAGGAAGTGCCTCGCCATCTGTGCTGCCGCAACCCGGAGTGGCTCTTCCGGATCTACCAGGACACGTTGGTGGACATCCCGTCCTTCCTGGCCACTCTCAGAAGGACTGTCCAACTCAAATCCAATGTGAAAAAGGCCAGAGCCGCCAGCACAGTTCACCCAGGCCGCGTCCGAGAGCCCAAGTGCCAGACCTCAGTCCAGGCAGCCAATGAGGCCAAGCTGACTGTGTCCTGGCAAATCCCCTGGAACCTCAAGTACCTGAAGGTGCGAGAGGTCAAGTATGAGGTGTGGATCCAGGAGCAGGGGGAGAACACATACATGCCTTACATACTTCCACACCAGAACTACACCTTTTCTGAGAACATCAAGCCCTTTACCACATACTTGGTGTGGGTACGTTGCATCTTCAACAAGAATCTGTTGGGGCCCTTTGCAGATGTTCTCCTGTGTAAGACCTGATCTAAAGCCCGTCTCCTAATTCTGTCCCTGTTTGATTCAGTTTAATAGGAAACAGACAATCATACATTGAGGCAGAAGCGTGGGTTTGAGGTTTGTGCTTTCACATGTAGAAGAATGCTGGAGTGAGGCGCAAGGCCAAGGATATGCTAGGGCTTTATAGGGGGCATGGCTGCAGAGCCTGTTGGGAGAAGGGAAATACATGTTTCCCCTGAATTTAGATATACCAGTATGAAGGCTGATTGAAATATTTCATTTATTTTAAACTCATTTGAGGCCTTTGCACTTTGTCTTGAGGTCTACAGCCTATGGTGTCAGTTCTCACCTTTTGCTCATAGCAACTGGTTGGACTATTAACATTGTTAATATAGAACATGCCTTGCAGTAACCAGCCAAAAGAGGAGACAAATTTGTACATTATGACAAATATTTGAACTTCATGATATGTGCATTTAAATATCAGTGATGTGAATGGCCTTTTGGTTTTGTTAATGTGTTGGTGAGCATTTCATTTTATTCCCTGGGTGTATATGGATTTTAGATAAGCTACGGTACTTGTTTTATAGAAGCAGTTCTTTTGGATATTGTTACAATTGCCACTGAATTTGGGAGAGCATAACTGAATTTTTGATCACTAGACTGTAGTGAATTTTAGGAGTTATGCATTCAATTACACTGAAGATGTTCCGATCTAAATCATGTTAGCCACATTTTATCGAAACTGTCGCATCATTGCTCAGTTTCCTTGTTTTAAAAACTGCCACAAAGTGTGGAGATGGCCATATTTAGGCAGAATTGAAGGTAATGGAGAGAGGCTGTACTGAATACTAGTGATACAACTTTGAATTGTTATTTATGAATACAAATATTTATTTTATTATATGTGATGGTGTACTACTGTTTGCTTTGTACTACTGACTCCCTTTAATGTGATTCTTTGACAGACAAATGGAGGACTAGGGAATAGGATGTGCTAACAGTGCAGGAATTATGTTGGGTTATGTTGAATTATAAAGAGATTACTGGTGGCCATTTTGCACATTTTTGCTATGGTTTTCTTATAGCTCTAGGGAACTCTAATGTTTCAAACAGACAAATATCAGCGCAAGTAAGCATGCTTTTCTGAAATGCTTCCGTCCCGCAGCACAGAAGTTGGAGAAGACTTTTATCAGGCAGTAATGACTTCAGATGTTTTCACATTTAGTATTGGATATTTTTCTTTCTTCATTTGATGGCCTCAGAAGCATAAAGCTTTGGATGTTATAGACTGTATGCCCTCGTTTGAACCAGACTAGTATCATGAGTGGGATTCTTGACAGCGTTGTTTGCTACTGTAACATCTATCACTGTCTTGGTAGTTCTGCCATTGGGTAAAATAGTGTAACACCTCGCCTGCTGGACCAGACTCTCTCACTTGGCTTCACTTTGTGCATAGATTCTGGATAGTCTCGACAGGCATATGGTGTGTGGGTAATTTGGTTGAACTTCATACCTATAGGAACCTATGGCTTAGGAGAGTACCCTGACATAGTACTGCTGCAGAGAAATTCAATATTGCAGAGGTACTACAGCAGCACAAGCCTGTATAATCTTATTAATAAACTGAAGTTAGCAACAACGCTTTCAAGAAATTCACCCCTTGACTGGAAATGTTTTCCAAATGAAAGTGGCCAGATTCTTTTCTCAGTATCTGGTTCAGACCAGGCTAGATTGAGTAGCATACTTTGGAATTCAGTTGTTAATGTATGTGTAAATGTTGCTGGTCAGAACATTTTTTTAGTCACATTTTTCTTAAAAATGTACTTGAATAAAATGTCAGTTTGGCTTTGGTTCATTTAATGTGGAATTGCCTCCATCTTTCTTGATAAGGCCTAACTGCCAAGATACACATGATGACTTTTGAATGTACAGTAAACTGGTTTGATTTGGGTCATTCATACTGAACTTAAAGGGATACACCACCTAATTTCAGGAAATTGCTTATCTGTAGTCAACCCCTAGCTGAACATGAAAACACTTACC
>JASCQY010000010.1:18645830-18656650 GCA_030264315.1 Sardinella tawilis
TTTTGTCAGCTCCTTGTACTCGACCACTGCTTCCACTGGAATGTTAGGTTTGGACGCGCCGGCGTATCCCTTTAAGTGTTAACTTATATGCACTCTCATAAGGGAAAATAGAATCACATCAATTTCATTCAGATCCAAACATGTTCTATAATATAATTTTTTCACTCAGATAACCGCCTAGGCCAAAGCTTACTGAATTTAAAAGCAGTTTTATATCCACTGCTGGCACATGGCTTCTACATAATGTCAATGTTGCATTCACTACGAGTTGGTGGGTTTCATTTGGGGGGCTTAAAAAGGCTGAGTTGTTGCTTTATTGTGGAAAGTTTCAGGAGCTGGTTATGGTGTCATGGTGGTGATGTCCTCTGTCTCCCACAGCCAGAGCTGATCTGCTTCACCTGCAGCCGTGACGCCTGTGTCGGCCACACGGGGGCGCTGGAGAGGCTGCTGCAGCGCTGCAACGAGGTGCAGCTCTGGGTCATGACCCAGGTGCTGCTGTGCACCTCGCTCTGCAAGAGAGTGCAGCTCTTAAAGAAGTTCATCAAGATTGCAGCTCAGTGAGCATACATATGCACATACACACACATACACCCGCACACACACACACACACACACACACACACACACATACACACACTCACACGCACACACACACACACATATAACAAGCATAACAAACTGCACTCACCAGCCCTATGATATTAACAGCTCCATTCTCACACACTCACACACACCATCAGTAACATCTATAAAAAACAATTACTAGACATACTGTAGGTGCTAATCAGTCTCAGAGACAAAAAGTGTAAATAGAGAATAGTACCAGATTTTAAATTGTCTTTTAATACATTTAAGGCCCACATGCCAAACATTCAAACATATCGAATAATGTAAAACAAAAAAACTATGTTAGAATATGCATGAGTTGGGATTGTAAAGGATCTGTTTCCAAGACTTGTGACAAATGGTCCAGTTTGTGACTGCTGTGCTAGTGGTTCTGACAATAGCCTGATGATTGTTCTGCCATGTGTCTCAGCTGTAAAGCTCAGAGGTGTATGAGCTCCTTCTTTGCCATAATCATGGGCCTCAACACTGCTGCTATCAGTCGCCTCAGTCAGACATGGGAGGTGAGGATGTGTCTGTGTGTGTGTGTGTGTGTGTGTGTGTGTATGTGTGTGTGTGTGTGTGTGCTCATATTATAAAGTCATGATATTTGTGAAATTTTCTTTGTACCCCCCCCCCCTCGCCCGCCCCCCAAATCTTTCCTTTCCTGGCTAACAGAAAGTTCCAGGGAAATTCCGGAAGCTGTTTTCCGAGCTGGAGAGCCTGACAGTAAGTAATTGTGCCTGAGCCTGAGCCTGTGGATGGACAGATGGCCTTATGGAGAAGCAGCTGAATCCTATGGCTGGGAGAAGCTCATTAGGAGAGAATACATGATGCCCCGATTGGACCCCCCACCCCTCCACCCACGGGAATAATCTGGCAGATGGGGCTTTTATTGTGGCGACATGTGTGACATGACGGAGCATGTTTGTGTGTGTGTGTGTGTGTGTGTGTGTATGTGTATGTGTGATGTCACACAGATTTCCTCTCAAGAGACACACTCAAGAACCTGCTCAAACATTATCCAATATTATAACCCCCTAACACATAAAAAACACATTTGGTTTGAACACAGACTGTGGTTATATGAGACTAAAATGGGGAAAGATGTAATAATGAGCTTTATGTAGCCCATTACATAAATTCTTTTTTTCTTTTTCTTTTGTGTCTCATTGTGGATTACAATTTCAATTTACTTTATTTCACTGTCTGATTCTGACGAAATGTTGATATTTTGAATTTAAGGGTTCACATTTATTTATTTATTTATTTCTCATTTTCAGAGCCAGGAGCAACACATTTTACTCCTCATTAGAATCAGTGACTGAACTTTAATACCAACTGTATGGAATGAAAAATGTCCTTTTCAGTATGTGTGAGTGTGTGTGTGTGTGTGTGTGTGTGTGTGTGGAGTGTGTGGGGTGGAGGAAGGGAAAGGAGGAAAAACAGAAAGAGGCAAGCAGACAAACACTGACAAATGGCAGTCTGAGGAAAACATATTAGCATAAGCATCCATATGGTAGCTGCACACACACACGCACACACACACACACACACGCGCGTACACATATACGTCTGTCAGTGGTGTACTGTGAGTAACCATACAACAACCCCCTAAGGATTCAACATGCAAACAGTGCATCAAGTAAAATCTCATATCATACTTATGATTACTTATGACTTTTTTCCAATGGCAATTTCTATTGGTTGCTGTGGGGGGCATCTAAAATGAATTACATGACACTCTTTACAGTGCAATGACTGTGTGTATGGCTGGGCCAAATCTAATCTATTTGTTGAGTGGCTCAGGCTCAGGCTGGGACCCAGAGGGAGAGATGAAGGACATGTAGTTTGCGAACACATGAGACACAAACAAACATGGAACACTGCATGTCTTAATGCTTTTGTCTTTGTCTCAGGACCCGTCCCTCAATCACAAGGCCTACAGGTCTGCCTTCAAGAAGATGAAGACCCCTAAGCTCCCTTTCTTGCCTCTGCTGCTCAAAGGTCAGCAAAGCCAATGCAGTCGATACACAGTTCCTCTAGCGGGCTCTTATGCAGATAATGACACCTCACAAGCTGTAATATGGGCCTGACCTCTGACCTTGTGTCTGTTGCTCAACCACAGTCGCTATGGACACCACTCTCATGCTTAATCAGTGTGCATTGCTCAGGCCAGAGTTGATATTAGCACCAACTAACTAAGGTGTTATTTAAGTTACTCAGATTTGAACTGTAATGCATGAATAATCAAAAAAGTAATTCTATGTCACTAGCCTAATCTGTCATTCCTGTCTCCTGTTTTCATTTACATTTTGCACAGCATCCACACTTTGTTGCTATCTGTGACAGCCAAAATGTTCAATCATCCCAATAGTCTTGCTATCATCTTTGATACTAGAATGTTTTACACTACCTACTAACAAAGCCTTTATTGGGTTTCCATAGACATTACATTCATTCACGAGGGCAACAAGACGTTTCTGGATAACCTGCTGAACTTTGACAAGCTGGTGAGTTGACTGGATGTATGAGTAGGCCAAAGAGGTGCTTGGAGTGGCCCAGCAGGACAAAGTGAAGCCTTATTATGTGCTTATTATATGTGTGTTTATAGTGTCTGTGGATATGTCTGTGTGTGTGTGTGTGTGTGTGTGTGCGTGCGTGCTTGTGTGTGCGTGTGTGTGTCTGTGTGCGTGTGTGTGTTAGAGTGTGCTCATATGTGTATTATATGTGTTCATAGTATCTGTGCTCTCTTGGGCTCTGGCGAGTGATTAAGGCTGCTGTGATCTTCTCCCCCCAACAGCATATGATAGCGGAGGCAGCACGCTTGATTAAGCAGTGTCAGCTGGATCCCATGGGTGGGTATCTGACGGTGACGTATGGGCAGGGCAGGGCCAGGCCAGTGCTGGCGCACACACACAGCTAAGCTAACTGCCTTTCATCATGACTGCATGTCTGTATGCCATCTAGCACAGTAGCTGCTTTCATCAGTCACTCACCCCGCTCATCCTCAAGAGCTGCTCTGTTCCACAGGAGACTCCCAGAGGCCCAAGGACAGCCCCGACATGGGCTGTATCAGACACCTGCACATCATCGGCAGCCAGGAGACCCTCTTTCACCTCTCCCACAGCCTGGAGCCTCGGCCGTAGCTGCAGCACTGTGTGTGTGTGTGTGTGTGTGTGTATGTGTGTGTGTGTGTGGTGCTTGTATGTGTGTCTACTGGGTAAATATCTGCACATGATGCTGAGTGGCATATAGTGTTTTTCTAATGCATCTGCATCTAATGACTGGTATTCATTAATATCTGACCCCCAGGGGAAATTGCCCAGTTCAAACAGCCCTGCATGAAGCACCTGACTGAAGCTGCCCTGAATGTCAAATCGTTCAGATACAGTCATGCATCTTTGCTCCTTGGCAACAGCTTAAAATAGGAAGTCATTTTTGCCAGATTAACATTTGTAGTATTTTTGTCAGTAACAGAAGATAGCCAGTAGCCACGGACAATCAGAAAAACTACAGATGAGAAGTCCTTTACCGTCCTTGTCACAGGCTGTGGTTTTAGGAGAGCAATATACAGTAAAACATATTCAAAATAAACTTTGTAGCTCCAATTAGGAATGGTAGCTTACATCTAGTAGCAAGATGAGAATAGACCTGTAGTGGTACAGAACACTTCAGTGCAGTAATACAGTACATGCAAAATGGCTAGCACTGTTCTGACACTGTCTTAATCTGCATGTGTGTGTGTGTGTGTGTGAGAGAGAGAGAGAGAGAGAGAGAGAGAGAGAGAGAGAGAGAGAGAGAACTTTATCCACACCAGTAGCAACTCAGCTTCATGTTGTGAATACTCATTGCAGTATATTTATTTTCAGCATATTTTGTATTCTCAGAGGGGTCAAAATGATCAATTGCTGGCTTGTTTGTGTGAGGTGGTGATTGTCACTGATGAACAGAAGCCTAGAATTAAATATCAGCATGGACATTTTCAGACAAATGAATCTGAATGTTTTGTTTGTTTATCAGCTTGTCTGATATGCTGTTTGGCAGAGATGTCATGTAGCTGTGCATCTCACTGTAGATTCAAACTGTAGTCACTTTATACAGAAACATTTTTAAAGTAAATTCTGTTAGCACAGGGAAGATAAATAAATGGATTTTAATTTACTGATGATATTGTACTGTGGTTCATTCAATGGCATCTCCATTGCAGAAAAAAACAGATCCCATTTTAGTCCAGATCCAGATTACTATGCTCAATCATTTAATATTTTCACTGACAATATTTTTATTATGGTCCATTATTTATCAGTTGCACCTTGGGTAGATGCAATGTTGTGCAACACGTCACAAGCATCCAGTAATCAAATCCATTGGACTCAGCCATGCAAGCTCTAGTCCATGGTGGTTTCAGCATAGCCTCCAGCACAGTCCCTGCCTGCCTCTTAGTAAGCAACACAAAGGCCAAACCCAACAGAGTCCTTTGGCCTCAGAGCTGCCACAGGCAACAGGAACAAATAGACGGAGACGGATGAGCTTGTGTTTTAGCACAGGATATTTGGCATGTCATTGGACAATTGCTACAACTAGCCTCCTTCTTTTAGAAAATAAGTATAGTGTGCGACACTGGCGGTGCAAGTCTCTGCTGTGGGATTGGCTCACAACTGTCTGTGACAGCAGTAGCAGAGAGCCATTATTGTGCCCTGGTCCAAAGAGCATGCTGTAATTTTGCTGTCAGTGGATGGAGCAGAGCCTGTTACTGGGACTTTTCTGCCTGCAGCTGGGCCTCAGGCTCTGGCTAAGTACTGCTCCCAGAACAATCATCAGTGACGAGACGCAACACCATCTTCAGAGCACTGAGGCAGCCTCCTCCAGCACTTTATTCTCCTAGAAGAGAGTCTGACAGAGATTGGAGGACTTGTGTGGGTGTAATTTATTGTGCAGTATATACAGAGTAACTGAATCACACTACTTCATTGGGGTCTCTTGGGGTTGATTGTGAGTATTAATGAGTTGCTATCTTATTTTAACACAAACACACAGAGAGAAAGAGCGTGTGTGTGTGAGTGTGTGTGTTGACATCGTTGACATAACACACCATTTAATCATGAATTGAGAGCACCTTCAATGAGATTGTAGTAGCAGTCCCTGTAGTCTTATCGTGACCCTGACCTATGACCTTTTCCTTTTACTCCATCATTATTGTGGCACTTGATCACATTTATCACCATGGTGACAGTCTCAGGGGAATTTTCTATAGCATTATGAATAATTCTATTCATTGCAAATGTATGTCTGTGCACAAATACTTTTGGAAATTATTCATAAAAATACAAATGTAAAGATAATTAAAAATCTTTGTGTAAGGATGGTATGGTTTGCATAGTTGAAGAAAAACATCTGGTAAATGACACGTATGGTGGATTTTACACATGTACATACATTACAAATCACCTGGGATTCGGCTCCAACACAGAGCTGCTGATGATCCATAAATGCTCTTTCCTCGCGTCCGACATGCATTAGGCACCGCCATTAGCATTCCAGGGCTACATGAGGTCAAAGTCAAAGCCAGCTCATCTAAAAGTCAATTGCCGTGCAATGCCATAATCTCCTGAGAAGAGAGGCTGTGTGCGTGTGTGTGTGTGTGTGTGTGTGTACAGGGGAGTGGGCCCAGGGCCCCAGGCTGACCTTTGCCTCTCCTGCTCCCTGCTTCCATGTTTGGAGTGAGGCTCTTGACATCCACACAATGGCTTGATGCAGCGGCTGGCCTTGTGGGCCCACTAATGGCTGAAGGCATCTCTCTCTGGAGCCTAAGGACACACGGGGAGCCACAGGGACGTGGAGTTGAGACGGAGATAAAATCAGATTCATTTTCACACACGGGCTTTAAAGCTCCGTCTGGCTCTCGCTAATGCATCACTGCCTGCCTAGTGTGGTTACGCCTCACATACTGTCCTGAATGTCTTTAGATTAAGAAGGTGTATTTTTGCAGGTATTGTTGTAAATCTTTGTAAATATTTTACTTTTTAAAATAAAGCTTGGTTGTTCTATGATGCATTTTTTAAAAACTTTCTTGAGTTCTGAGAGTCCATGGAATGATTGCATTGCCACAGAGGATTGGTTGACAATGAGTTTATGAGCAGTCTTGGTTAGGAACCTCCAGGTCCCTCACGGGTCCAGCGTGAGAGCAAGGAGACAGGCAGCCATACTTGTTTAGTTCCACTGCATTTGGTCTTTAAAGTTCTATGTGCAGGGAAAACATTTCACTTGACACTTTTTTGCCTGTGACTCCTAAATCACTTTAATCAAGCTTCTTTTAAATCCATACAGTTTGGCATTTTTATCTTGCAAATGTCAGTACATTTGCTTTTATCTTGCAAATGTCAGATTGTTTGTTTAGTACTCACACTTGTAAACTACTTTGGAAAAGCGGGTCAACTTTTACCTTTTCTACACCTGATGACTGCAGTGGCATGAATGTCTGTGGCAGACACAAATAGGCACATACATAGACACATATTAGATTAAAGGTCTCAACTATGCTACTGTGTGAAGTCACTTTTGCAACTGCATCCTCCTACCCGTAGAGATTTCAAAGTTTGGTGACCAACGATATGAGATGAAAATAGAGGAACATTTCCTGAAAAACTAATTCAGTTGGCCAGCATCATTAAAATATGGGGTGATACAACAAGGGAGGATATTGTTTTTCATGTAGGCCTACAGTATATTGACCATTTACTGTAATTCAATTCAACTCAATTAAATGTCTAGAGCGTCATTTGCAATAGAATTGTCTCACGGCGCTCACAGATATTAACAAGGAGCACCTGAGAGCAACAGGGGGCAGAAAACACTTGTGGAACGCAGACATGGACGCCTGGTCACCGCATTTCAAAGGGCTGCTACTCTGTAGGCTTGTCTGTTGGGATGTAGTACGCATACCTGCCATGAGAGGGCAGCATAAGACCGATTCTCACATTTAGCAGCAAGTATCCTATTTGCACAGCTTAGGGAGACTTGTTCATGCTCTGGCAAATTTAGAACCAAGGCTGTATTACGTGCATGCTAATGTAGCCTAGTGTTTTGAGTGTTGAGCCAGAAAGCAGGGCCAGTGAGCAGTGACTTCTTGGACTGAGGACATTGTTGGATTTATGAACTAAGTAAGGTAATAACACTGTAAAACTTGATGAGAAACATGAGCCACCAAATTGCTGTGTATGTTTATTGCTCTGGTCTCCATGACCTGAGCAGCGTCTTTTAAGTTGCGAGTGCTGAGCACAGTCCCCCAGACAGTGTTTAGAGTCATCCGCCGACGGCTCCAATCAGGGGCCCAGAGGTGCGTGTGCGTCTCCTTGGGAGGCTGATGATGAGGCAGGCCGGGGTGACAGAGGGAGAGAGGCGAGGGGGATTCATAATGGCCAAAGCTGTAGGGTCACAATCATCTGTACCTGTATTGTTTTGCAAATTGCCTCCTTCATCAGCTCTAATTACAGTGATCACTTACAGCACATTGTCAAGTGACACGCTGACTGGCTGTAATTGTGTTTAGGAGGATGCTTCATTGGTTCCCTAATGAATCCTCTGTATACGCACACAGGTTACTGTTTGGTTAACATAATGAAGGACATTCGTTTGTGGAGGGAGAGAAATTCTTGCAAAAGTAATTGGTTGTGACCAGAGTAATAATGGGGAGCAGGGCAAGCTATTATATTCCTCCAGTCTGAGATAGGAGCGAGATCATCTCTTTGTGCTGCTCGGATGCAGGGACATAACAGCCGCGCTGCTCTTTCAGCAGATGGTGAGATTAGCACAGATACTGAATAACCGCCTCTGATGTTAGCACAGCTCCGTCTCCTCACACTAGAGAGCAGCTCCGCTTTGGCTCCGCTAAGGAAGTTCCAAACTCCAATCAAATGTCACAGCAATTTCACTTCATCTAAAGAGTGAGCTTAACATCTTTGACCCTGTTTGACCCACACATTGGAAATGGATGTCAAATGGATACATATACTTCTGCAACAGCATATCTCAGTTCAATATTGTCCCATGTATTATTCATTTCATTATGGTTTCTTAAGTCATTAGGATTCTCTTCAGAATACAGCAGCAGAAGTGAAAGGGGTCATTTTTAATCTCCTCTTCAGATATGTATAGATTTGTATTATTCGTCATGGAAAACCAAACACTTCACTCACACAATTCCTTATCGGCAAACACACTTCAGATGTGGGGGATCGTAGTGGTAGCATCAGTGACCTAAACAATACAGGGGCTAGTTTTCATAAAAGCACAATGTGACCTCGTGTTTCTCCTCATATTTCTTATGTGATTTGGGATTCTTGATTCTTTTTAAAACCAAAAAAAAAAGAAAAGAATTCAGTCAGTCCGAGTAATAAAATGGCTAAGGCTTCAAGGCATCTGTTGTGAGCAGTATGGCTGGAATTCTAGAGGAGATCCTCAGTGCTCCCTGGCACACACTGGAGAAGCACTTGAAGCAGACGTAGAGGGTGTGACTCCATGGGGGGCCCGTAGCCGGACACTCTTGGATGGAGTCCACAGGAAGACCGCTGGGGAAATGCACACGACTTGAGCATTGGCTCTATTCCGAAACCTAAAGAATCTGGGATTGGTTCTTTATTTCACAATCGCGCTTCTCTTCAGAGAAACGGATCGTTCAAAAGCTACACTTGCTCCAATGGTTTTGGATGAGAGGAACGAGCTGTGACACTCACATATGAGCAAATGCCACGAGAGGGTCAGTGTGTGTGAAATGGATGTGTGAAGGACAGCCGTTAGGGCCTGACCCCTCAGCATGGGAAACAGATGCACCCTGATGGGCTATTTGCATTGTGCCATGGCCACACACCCCCCTGTCACAGGCAAGTGGGCCGAGCGGGAGCAGAGAGGCCTGCTCTGAGAGCTAATCAATAGCCTCGGATGCTCCTCTTGGCAGCGCTTAATTGAAGCTAATGCGGGGGCACAAAAGTGCCATGATTGATGGAGGGCACCAGGAGTTTTGTCCTGGGCCGTCACCTGGGGGAAAGGAAGATGGCTCTCAGCTCAGGGTGCTGGCTGACAGGAAGGTGAGCTTGTTTCTTAGCTGCCGGGCAGGAATGCTAACTAGGTGATGATGCTCTCAACCACAGACTGACCTTTGAACATACTGTACAGTAGCAGTGTGTGGCTACACGCACACATACACACCCAGTGCCCCCAGGCTCCCTAATGAACACACAGCCCTGCCCCTGAGATAGGACATCACACCCACAAATTAGCATTGGGATTCTAGCATTCTTGCTTCTCATATGCTATTTCATAATGACTGCACAGCTCTGTGGATCAAGGCTTTAGCTAGCCTGAATTCTATTCAAGGACAATAGGCAACTGTTTGTGCATGATAGTATTTGCACGAGGTAAATTGGTGATGTACTGTAGTAATTAACTTGGCTCTACAACTTTTAGCCAATGCTGTAAGTAGTGTAATGTACAGTAACATGCGTTATAGTACATTTTTAAAGGAGAAATCTGGTGTGATGCAATCCATAGCCCTGTTGTTTGAGGTCATTGAATGCTGAGAGCAAACCAGCAGTTAACATTAAAGGTGGGGTATGGAATTCTATTTTTTGGACATTTTTGCGAAAATTACTATAAATCCTTTTCATCACCCACTCACAACCACCAACCGAGTTGGAAGTACTGATATGAAACTTGTGCATGTCAATCATCTGTGGAACAGATGGGGCTTGAAAGATCAGCATTGGATTAGTTGTATGTCAATCAAATGGTCGTACTCAACCATTTTCAAAATCTGACGTTTTGAGAATTCCATACCACACCTTTAAAGGACAATTTTGTTTTTTACATTTACAATAAAGACCCAATTTCTTAACCTCTAACTCTTTCACATTTTTTCACTTTGTGAAAATGAAATCTCTACTTTCTGCTTCAATCAATGCTTGGTTGTGGCATATATTGCATGTTGGAACTCACCAATTTAATTCAGCGTTATCACTTCCAGCCCTCACTCTGTTCGCTGATTGGCCCACACGTCAGAGACGCAGAGAGCTAAAACTGAGGGAAGGACCAGGCAGTGTTGGCTACTGTTGTCTGACCATTTACTGTACAATGAAACACAGTGGTTAAAGCGAAACTATGCAACATTTTTAGGTTAATATATCAGCGTCGTAGTCACTTCGATGGTTAACTAGTTCATT
>JASCQY010000010.1:18726508-18736964 GCA_030264315.1 Sardinella tawilis
AGGAGGCGGGCTAAACAAGTTTAACATTGATTCTGCCTTTGAGAAGGCGGCTAGTATGCGAGATTGGCCAGACTAAGCTTGTATGAGCTTTGATGGTCGCGAAAGCCAGGCTACCTTTAAAGTGCTGAATAATGCCTTTGGTAGCCTAATCATCTATCTGGCAAATGCAAATTAACCATTGCAGTCTTTTGTGCCCCCGTTAGACAATAGGCAGTCAATATGCTCTCCAACTTATGGTTGTTGGTGGTGGGGTATCCCCATCAATGCAGAAACTAAATCTATGCCTTTGGTTCAAGCAACCTGCACAATGCACATCCATCCTGGGTAGGAAAATTCAACTCTTTGGAACAGAATCTCTCCATAAATGTCTGTCTGAATGTCAGTATTAAGTCCTAAGTAAAATCCTCTCAGCAGGTAGGCTACTTCTAACAAGGACAAATACAAGAAACCCTCATATACTGAACTAATGTTAACATGAACAGATTTTTCTCCTTCCTGAGAGTAAATGTCAATCATATCTCCTAGCACAGAAATAGTTGTGCTGCTGCTTTGGCTTGAGTGAACTCTGCGGCCAGGGATAAAGACTGCAGAGCCCAGTGTTGACTGCAGGGATTCTGTCTCTGCCTCAGCCTTTTCACGTAGGCTAGCACAGTTGGGCAGGGAGGTCCCCAGAACAGAGCCATACCACCACAGATAAAAGAGAAATCATTACTTGATGCATCATTTTTGCGAAACTATTGCTATCATGCTTTAGTCTATTATCTGGGAGGCAATGTTTAGTCCTATTTGATTTATTTTCCATCACCATACTGTCAACAGAGCATCTATACATAGCCTACTGATGTACAAATGGACCTTACCAAAGCTACAGGAATGTGACACTTCTTATTACCAGTGGGCATTTCCATCCTGCCATTAATTCTTTGAAACTTTTGAGCTCATGCTGTCCACTCATGCTGGGCCAAAAGAGTCCTACAGGGGGCACTCTATCCTTAAATTATACATTTTCCTGCTGCTGCTCCTCACAACTGAATTCCTCACACATGGTGCACACATAGCTTTCAGCACCCCTCTAGATAGCCTGCTTCCATCACACATAATGGTTTGAGAGAATGGGCTCTGGAGTAATAGACTACAGACTATTGAGTAATAGCCTACAGGCACCCTTACAGATGTAGCCTACTGTAGAAGATATTGGAACTGGAGAAAAGTATGTTCATCCCCTCCCATGAAAGATGGAGATCCATAATCTCCTCAACAGTGATTAACACATTCCACAAGAGTTGGCTTCTTTCACTGTTCAAAGCACAACTTTCTCAAACTCATTTCAAACACAACTCTCAACTCTGGCCTAAATTTACAGTTCATGATCATGTAGAAAGATCACAACAATTCTACCCAAATGTCAGTCAGGTCAGAATCAAGCATATAATATTCTAATAGGCCTATTTTTGTTATTTTTTCCCATGTCACATACACTCTCACTGTAGATGTTACAGGCCTATTGGATATATGGGTCCATATTTGGGCATTTATATAGGATAAGCTTCTTAAACTTTGCAGGATGGAAGACAAAGATTAATGACTATAACCATAAGTAAAAGGTAACGACACACACCAAACTAAAGCAGGCCTTCAATAGACCTATGCAGATAGGCCTAAGTGGTTATTGGACCATAATTCACCAACCATTCTTATACAGAAGTAAAAAACACTTCCGCTTACAGTTTCCAAGAAGATTTGTATACCAATACAGATTTCTAAATGGGAACACATTGAGAAAATGAGCGAAGACAGGCCAAAAGGTGAATGAGACCCATTGTTCTTAAACATAGGCCTAGTCATAATGAGTAATCATCAAATAATTTCACTGAGGTCACAAACACTGGTCAAACCAAACACTGATTAACCATTTTTTCTGTTTACCGAAACTACCTGTCGTCTGAGGTTTCAGGTGTTGCAACTCTGACAAAATACCTCTCAGGATTATGGGTGTTGGCGTCTTAGTATACGATGTGGTTACAGGTGACAAATGTTACTGCCTCGCGTGTTGAACTACCAGACCCATAATGCTTGGCTGAGATATGTAAACGAGGGCAGTTCATCTCGATTCGTGTACAGTTTGTGACACTCCCTGGTCATAACGTTTGAGCGAATCATCGGGATCTCTGGACTTTTTAGTTATGTCTTCAAGTAGTTCGGATTGGATACATTTGTAGTTTGCGCCCTAAGGTAAGTGATTCACAGTCAAGCAGTTGAATTTGGGGCAGCTTTACGTAGATTAAGCAAGTTTGCTATAACTTTTGAAATCTATCTTTATGTAACGTTAAATGTTTAAAATTAGACAAATGCTGACATTACAGCGTTTGAACAGACTATAACATCAGATTTAGTTCTGTAATTGTGAAAGAAGTCATTTAAGAAAACTAGGTTATTTGGTTTGAGGCTTAATTTTGAATTATGTGTACGAAACCCCTGCGCGTTGTTGCGGAGATTCATCAAAATGTTTGGTTTGACCACCAGGAAAGTTACTAGAATATCGTGTTTTGTTTTTAGCGTAGGCGTTCCCTTGTCTTTATTTCCTAGCAGGTGCCTGGACTCGCTACTGTTGCGCATGAAAAAAGCGATTTGAATAGTAGGCTATCGCCCGTCAGTAGGCTACCATTTGGGGGCGGCTTCTATTAGACACTTGTTGAGTGGAAGACAAGACTAACCTGTTTTTGTGCACTGGTCCAGGAAAAAAAAAAACAGTGCGAGTCAGCTAAATGGTACAGTCCCAGCCACGTAGCTGTTGGTTTTGAACGTTAGTCTTTTTCCTCTATGAAAAATTAGACTGGAAGAAGTCTGTTAGTTTACTTCTCAAAGGCCTAGGCTAGATCAGACAGCAGGTCTATGAAGTGGTGAAATGAACATAGTGAAGATATTAGGTGGGTCTAGCTGTGTGATTAGTTTCATGTAGGCCGAGGTGATAGTGAGGTGCTGTAATCTGAGAAATTAGAAATCTAACCAATTCCATTCACTCTCCTTCACAATAATCCTCACTAAAATGAATTTGTAAAAGTGTTTTTACAGTGAACATTTGCATTGTTTTAACACTTTAAGGAACAGTATGTAAGTTTGTGGCCAAAAACTGGTACCGCAGTAACATTATACTACAGTGCATAATATTACTTTACTTTGTATAAGGCGTGGTACAAATAAAATTGAATTGAATTGAATTGAATTGAATAATATCCCCTCATCCTCCTCCCAGACAAGATTTTGCCAGCTAGGTTGCCAAAATCAGATGGATGGAGGGTGGCACAACAGGCCAAAATACATAATATGCACATAGTAAATACATAATGACAACGTCAACACAAGTTGAGGGCTGCAAATTCACTTTTGTAATGGCAATATTCAGGCTGAATTACTGTTGTCAGTGACAAAAGTATTTGAAATTATCATGATTCCTTAATGTCTTGTGATAGATCAGGGCCATTTTATGATTCATTTACATTTATTTCTTACATACGGTTCTTCAAACACAATTTTTTGTGTTGTATGTTATAGCCTTTTTTAAGAGTAGCCTATTTATACACACATCACAATATAACAATGGTTTACACTGTTTAATATTTAGGCTTCTCTGATAAGTCCTAACACCTACCTGTTCCAGCTATGGCGGCTGCAAGAGCAAAGTCATTCCGTCGGACAGGGAGTCTGATGCGCAGCAGATCGGAGGGAACGTTGATAGACCTGGATGACAGTGTTACCATTAACAACAACAACAACTTCTATGGTAATCTTGAGTCTCCCAACTTGGTTCATTCTTTTACTGTACTTAAAATAACAATATTTATTGATCAGTATGCAAATATTGTTTCCTCTCAAAGAACAGAAATTATTAATTTTGCAAATCATAGCCTACTGATTGATTGACATTCTCCCAACATATCGTCTTTTTCCCAGGCAGTAATGTTTCCAATCAGATGACAAACCATTATGAATGGCCTATCCTCCAGCCAGAATCCCAACACGCGACCCAGCAAACAACAAACCCCTTCTGGAATAAACTCTCAGGCTCAAACCCCTTCTTAGATGACATTGTTCATTCAAACAGTAATGACTTGATTCTGAAAGAGACTGCTACTGGTTTTGATGGTGCTGACAATGACGATTCCATCAGCACATCTTCAGATGAAAATAATTTTGGTCATCTTTTAGAACCCCAACGTAAGTCTTTTAGGCAGTCTGCACGGTGGCGCAGTGCTTCTGACATTCTTGATGGCTTGGAGAAGAAGAAGAAGCAGCAGCCGAAGAAAGAGGGCAAACTGGGTTCTTCTGGCCCGTACCTCAAGCCTGACTTTGAGTGGCTCAAGAATGACCGAGAGGCCTACAAGATGGCCTGGCTGAGTCACAGGCAGCTCACCCGCTCCTGCCTGGACCTGGGAGTGATGAGTCAAAGCCCCGGCTGGGCACAGACCCAGGCTGGAGACATGAACACCTTCTGTAAAATTGATCATAGTGGTGGCTCTGTACAACTGCAAGACTCCGACATAAGCGTCCACATACCACAGGGTCATGTTGGACCTGGAGAAGTGCAAGAGGTTGCTCTAAAAGCCAACCTGGATCCCCCCAAAGGCCTTAACAACAACTACATGACCACCGTGACTCCTCTGTTGGAGATGAGTCTTAGTAATCTCAACATCAGGCAGGGGATCTCTCTTGAAATGAAGCTAGCAGCAGAGGTGAAGAAAGATCCACTAAGCCAGGTGATGACCACATTTGTGGGCCTTATTGCCTCCAAGAAAGAAGGGCCTTATCAGAAGGTCAGTAACTGTTACGCCACTGAGAACATGTTACAGATTAAGCTGCAAGAATTGGAATCCCATCTTTACATCATTGGGGCTGCAGAGGCGTCTATGATCCAAGCTCCTGCTACTTCAATTTGGGATTACTTGAACCGTCAGCTCACAGTAGCAGTTTATGGACCCAAACACATACATCCATCTATCAAAGTCATCATGGTCATCTCCTGTCACAAGGTTCCACCAAAACTTCCGTATTCAGACATGAAGAGGAACAGTAAAAACTTGCCTCCTCTTGTTCTGCAGTTGTGGGGTAAGAAAGAATTCAACGCAGATGGATTAAAAGACTTGCATATTAGAACCAGTGTGGCTGAGTCCAAGTTTGTTGTAAAAGGCACGGATCAAATCAAGAAGGTAACACATGATCAACTTCAGCAAGGGAGAGTTATCCATCTGCCCTTAGAACTTTCAAAATCGGAGAAGAGTGAACCGGGACCATTTGTCCTTGACGTCCAGGTGAAGAGCTCTGAAAATGTACCTGTGATCAACCTCACCGTCAGCTCTCCTCCAGCCGCCCCTCTGAGGACCGAAAAGCAACTCAAAAGACGAGCGGAGAAACCTCAGGAAGCCACACATTCAGTAGCTATTCCAGAAGAGACAATTCCAGAATTCCCAAAATTTCAGAAGCGGCCTGTGAATGTACAGTGGTATGGTGTGGCACTGAAATCAGTTTTGCGACAGCCAAGAGTTGAATATCTCCTTGAGTACTTTAAAGGGGACACTGTAGCTCTCCTCTCAAGAGAGAAAGTTAGGTCAGTGGGTCAATCCAAAGTAAAGGAGTGGTACATTGTGTTTTTGCGTGGCAGAATTGGACTAGTGCACTGCAAGAACTTAAAACTGATCACCAGAGACCAGGTCATTGACTTCACTGGGATAAAGATCACAACACAGAATTTGCTGGATAACATGATTCTTCCATTCAAGAAGCTGACATACATGTATTCTGCCATTCAGACACTGGTCACTGAACAGATAACAAGCTGGAGGAATTTTGCTGAAGCTTTGGGATACTCAGGAAATACCTTGGATACAATAGTGCGATGTCGTGCAGAGACGGAGGCGGAGAAAGTAGCCTGCGTGCTTGAAAAGTTAAAAGAAGACTGCCACACAGATAAACATAGACTGAAATTTCAATATGAATTGATGAATGTAAGTTTTATGTTGGATGTTTGTATGAAAAATTGTTCTATTCTAGAAATGAATGTCTGGAAAAGAATAGCAATGGGATTCAGAATGTGTGCCTTGTGTAAAACCCAATCCCAAAGGGTAAGACAAGGCAAAGATTCTGTATCACATTCTCCACACACTCTCCTCCACTGACATTCATCTCTAGGATGGAACAGTTTTTCTTATCTTCATGTTTTTTTGTTAGAAATGCCCTCACCTAAACTGAAATGCCACAGTGCTGCCACCGTATCATGAATTATTCTATGCTTCTTCTAGTGTTAATATTCTTAGTGTAAGAGTAGGCTAAACAAACTGTAAGTTGAAATAAATAAAGTTGAGTGTGGACTTTCTATATTTTCAGGGCTTGTTAAAGATGGATGTCCCAGGCTTGGTGGCAAGTCTCATCCAGAACACAGTCATTTTGTCTACTGCTGTGGAACTTGGAGTGAGATGGAGAGAACTTGCGGAGCGGCTTGGGCGACTCTCTAGTGGCCAGATAGCTGCCTATGAGACTCCACACAGAGGCAAGAATGGAGAAGTCAGTGAGCAGGTGAGTCTATTTTACTGTATTAGCAGTAGGAGTGGTAATAGAGGGAAATAGGTTAGAAAAGCTATTAAACAACAAACCAGATCAGTGATTGGATTTGTTTACACCACAGCTCATGGACATAACAGAGCAAGTATAAACTAAACAATTACACATTGTCCAATAAGTGGCAGACTTTTCCTGTCAGAGGCCTTAAACTTACTAGGTTCTATTCTTCTTTTACTGTCAACATTTAGTATTTGGAGCATACTTTTTGAAACTGTTCAGAATGGTTTTGTTATGAAAATATTCTAAAAGAATGAAAAAAATCTGAAATTTGTTAAATTATTGGGCTTTCTGGTTCTGGCAAAGACAATGTGAATGTTAACAAACATTCATATACAGTATATATTCTGTAAAACAACACCTCAAAGGCCATTATCCTGCTCATTTGCCAGTTTTAACTCATGATTGCAATGAATAGGCATGCCTTTAAAACACATACAAACATGTGCTGCTCTGTTTTAAAGAAACCTGTTCAGTTACTGTTGCTACTTGATACTTTTATTTCTTTCTAACAATGGTGGTTATCACCATAGAATTCTAAACATTTCATACTGTATGCCTCTCTGTAGTTTTGTCTTTTACAAAACATTCCTTTAAAACAACCTGTGTGTTTTAGTCTATGTGGAAACCTGCCTATGACTTCCTCCATTTGTGGAGCCTGAAGTATGGGGAGGGCTACAGAGACATGATCCAGGACCTCCACTTGGCTTTGGACAAGATGAAGACTCCGGTGACCAAGCAGTGGAGACACATCACTGGGGCCCTCATCACTGTTAACTGTCTTGACATCCTGAGGGCCTCAGCCTTCAAAAAGCACTAGTGGGACGCCCTTGGAGTTTGGAAGGAAACATGTTTGTCATATCGGAGTCAAGCAGACGCACCATGGGGGATATTCCAAGTAGATGGAATACGTGGAAGCAGACTGCAATCCATACAAGGCAATGCAGCGTCTGTGCACAACACTGTTCTCAACAAACAATGGCAGCTAACTGGTCGCTAACGGGGCAACTTGGGTGCTGAGGAGGATGCAGTTACTGTACGTGATGGTGGTTTGATGAACTCGTGCCCAAGGTCATGCCACTATAATGTTTGATTGGCTAGCATGTTTCATGGGGAACAGTGCTCTGCACAAACCTGGCACCGATGTGTCTGGATCACAGTTTGTGCCCGTTGAGTGTCAAGTGGAGCTGTCGGTAGGTATGAGAATGAGTTTGGTGCAATGGAGATTGAATTTGTGAAACAACTAGGCTAACTGGTTTCCCTGTGCCCCCACTAGCTGCCATTGCACTATTACTGTAGGTTTACGCTGTAGCACATTCTCTCCTTCTGGGGGATTTATCGACACCATTCACAAACATCAACCAACGGGACTATTTATTGATTTACACCAGATTTTCCTGCAAGAAAGCAAGCAGGGCTACTCTAGTAGGAAGTTTACCACTTCTTCTAGTTTAAGTAACCCTAATTCACCTACTTGAAATACCCCCCAAGTTGCTCAAACAACATCCCCCAAACTTGGAATTTTTTGCATAATTTCTTGCAATTTTTGCCATTTTATCGCTTAACTATTTCATATCCAAGAGATGTCTATAGCGTATCATGGCATTCTATACTCTGTTACAGTTGTTTGGCTTAACACTGCATTCCTCTGCCATCTGTTACCTTTCTTAAAGAATTTTACATGCTAATGTATTTTACTAATAATGTCGTTTTTACATGTTCTGAACTTTGCATGTAGATGTTTTTGTAATATTTTGTAAGATGTATTTTTATTAGTGTTTGTCTTTGTGTATAGTTCATTGTTGAAAATTCACCTGTATTTCATTTTGATAGCAAAAGTGTACAGAATTGTATGGAATAGGACATTTTGCTATCAGTTACAGTGGGATCTATTATGTATATTGGTTACCTGTGGAATTCAATGTTACCTCATGTCCTGTTTAAATGTTATGCAAATGTAAAGAGCACAATAAATATACCACTAATATCACCAGTCCTCTTTAATTCTATTAGTCTACAAAGGGCATTTAACATTGGAGTTCTACTCTTCATACAAGTAGTGCAGCCAGACACTAATTCAAAGAGTAGGCTATGTAACTCTGTTCCCCTCAGCTATCATGTGTTGATTCAGTAGCTGTGTTGAGTCAGTAGCTACCATAAGTGCAGACTCACAAGTGTTCAAAAAGTGTTGGAAATTAAAAAAAAAAAAAAAAAGGGGGGTTAATAAACTGTGTTGAAAATTTTGATCACAAGCTGATCATGAATTAAAAGTGTTCCAACTGAAACTATTGAAAAAGGAAACAATTAAAAAAAATGGGATGTTCTCTTTGGCCACACACTGTCATGATCTTTCAATCACAATTGCTATTTGGACAGCAAGCGAGCATGCAGTGACCTGAATTGTGACCTAAGAGTGAGCGTTCCCAATTCCCGTCTGTGGAGCCCATGTTCCATTCATAATGATGATCCCTTTTCATTTATGTCAATTAGTCCCTGCTGCACCATATCCCAAAAGGCTGCGTTCACACAGGGATTCAAACAAGGTCGTAACTTTGCAGCATGCACTTAGTCTGGACTATTTACACATCACAACTATTTAACTTTCCATATTTACTCAAGTCCTACTTAGCATTAGATGGCATTATCTGGCAGTAATGCTCATGACTCAATCAAGCCCATTGTTATACTAAAAGAACAAATACACAGGAGGCAGCAGAAAGGAAGCATCTGGGGGTGTGTTACAAGTCTATGCTTTAGTGACCAGTATGACTTAACTCACAGTAAAAGCTAGACATTTCACTAAAACAGCGCAATAGGTTTGTTTTGCTACTGTAAGACAATGAGGTCATGCAAGTACTGTCAGTGTTGGGGAGTAACGAAATACATGTAACAGGAATACATATTTAGATTACAAAAATTGAGTAAATGTATTCAGTTACAGTACAGGTAAAATGCTATTTAGAATACAGTTATTTGATGGATTGATGGATTACATTAAAGGTGCACTATGAGATCCTGCATGATATCACTTCTGTTGACACTCCACGTAAACACCGACAAAAACAAACAAACAAAAAAATTCACGCTACTAAATCAACTTTGTTCACTGCCCCTCGCCCCTAGCCTTTTAATATTTCTTTGTGAAAATTTACTTGACTTCAGTTGCTATTTTTGAACTGACCTCTGTGCACACGTCCTTTCAATATCAAAACAGTCCACATAGTGAATGAAATTCTTAGTTTAAGTTTTACTGTTGGGCGAGCTGGACAGGGCACCAAAACTTTCAACGAGTTTAGAATATACTAGAAATAAATCTGAATTTAAACAGAAATCAGTTCATGTGTTACTTTACTTGAGGCGCACTCACATAAAACATAAATTGGAAGCTTATGTTGACAGCATCACCTGTCAATCATTGGAATTAAAGCTGTCTTTAATTTGCATGATGACATTGCACCATTTACTGGTACATATTAGTGGGGTTCTAAGATCATAATCAGCAGCATTATGTTATGAATTAAATATTATTGTGCAAACAATAATACACATTTATGGCATATTTCAAAGTATTCATGGAGTATTCCAAAGTATTCAGATTACGTTACTCACATAGAGTAATGCAACGGAATACGTTACAAAATGCATTTTATGGCAGGCATCCTGTAATCTGTACCGGAATACATTTTAAAAGTAACCTACCCAACACTGAATACTGTCTTTGAATCTGCCAGTGACTTACATTATTTGGTTACCACCACTTTTTACGTACTGTATTCTCAAGTCAATTACCTCTCAGTAAAACAGAGCCAGTTATAAAGTATGTCACATGAGAACTAGGCCTTGTCAG
>JASCQY010000010.1:18737064-18756122 GCA_030264315.1 Sardinella tawilis
TGTGTGTGTGTGTGTGTGTGTGTGTGTGTGTGTGTGTGTGCATGTGTGTGCATGTGTGTGTGTGCGCGTGTGTGTGTTCATATTATCATATTCTTGGTCTTTTACATCTAATCCCTTGTGACCTCAATCATGCTATTCTAAGTTAACCTGCTCACACGTATCATTTTCTATAAACACTGTAGAAAGAAAGTGCATACTTCAGAGATATTTGTTTTAAGATGTTCACTAAAGAGGCCACCACAGCATCCTTTATGCTAAGCCTCTCTTGTTTGGACTATTTCTGTCAACTGTTTCATGTCCAACACAAAGAATGGGAAGGGGAGCTTAGGCAGGCAAAGAGTTAATCCCTGTTCCTACTGCATGTCAGAACCTACACCTGTTGACCAAACAGCACTGAGAGTGAGAAAGCTCTAAGGCACGCACCTGTCTTACGCAGAGGGAAGTCATCTTTGCTGTCTTGGAAGAAGGGCAGGGGGAACTTGGAGGGGGGTAACGTGTCCCCGAGAGGAGGAGAGCTTTGATCCAGAGATGTGTGATGAGAGGCGCTAAACACAGGAGTTACAAGTAAACACCCATAGAGTTAACATACACCACTGTATATACACTAGTGTATATACACAGTATACAGTATAATCTTCTTCCTCTCTATAGTATAATATACTATACACCCACTACTACATACAGTATAGTACTATATAGTGGGGACTATATAGATAGAGAGCTGTCAATGGGAGCTTCCCACACCCACTGGCACTTACATGTACCACTGTTTGGGGCTGAGGCTGAGGGAACCCGGGGGGCCACCAGGGAGGCCATCCTTCTTGCTCAACAGAAACTCCTGCAGCTTCTGCTTCACCTGGGTGCTGGCCACGGCACCTGTGACAAGAAAAAAGTAAATCCAAACACACGCAGATCAGAACACACATCCCCACATGTACACACACACAGTACACTGTGCCCGAAGTACAGTAAGCAATGATATACTGACAGATAACTGTTCAATACAAATATTGAGACTCTGAGAAGTCAAATGACTTCAAATGACTAGTATTGCAATTATAAGGTCGTTTTGGGCATTTGACTTGTTCATGGTTTTAGTCACTTCCAATTTGTCAATAGAGATTAGTAGTGGAGATATGGACTATAAGATGAGGGGGGCGAGGGAGCGGTGAAATAAGGACAAGGGTTCACTGAGGTGATTGACAGGAGGGTGAAAATGGATGAGGTCCGCAGAGGCTTTGTTTACCCTCGCGGTTGCGCTCCCTGCTCCTTTGAGGGGCGCTCTGCTGCTCCTGATGGACGCCATCTTGCTCCGCCTTGTGACTTTGTTCCTCCAGCTGCTTCTCTTTCTGGAGCTGCTCCTGCTTTTTCTTAATAGTCTGCAACTCCTGCTGGAGCTGACAGAATCACAAACACAAAGCATTGCCTTAATGGACCCTCGATCGGAGAAAAGCTCTTGACATGAACCACTAGCCAAGTTTCCCACCATGTGGTTACAAGAGAAGGACTTGTAATGGGGGCTGAGTGTGTTGTGTGTTGTACTGTGTTGTGTGTGTGTTGAGTTCATGATGAATTTGTTTCTCATGTGCAAAAGCACGACTGAGGGACGGTTCTACAGTATATGCACGTTGGTGATGTAGCGACATGTACCGCATGTGTGGTCTGTCCTAAGCAGGCCGACGGGCCAGACTCCAGCAGGGGGCCCAGTACTATACCTTGAGGTACTCCTGGAGCTGTGCTTGGTGCTGGCGCAGCAGGTTCTCGTGCTGCTTCTGAAACTCGCTGATGAGCAGCTGCTTCTGGTGCTGCTGCTGCTTCTGGATGAGGAGGAGCTCCTCCTGCAGCTGCCTCTCCCACACAGCCGCGTCCGAGCCCGGCTCCAGCACACGCACCTCTGTGCGCAGGTCCAGGGGCGACACAGGCTCCACCGACACAAGCCCTTCGGGCTTCACCGTCACTGGCGCAGACAAGGACAGAAAGAGCAGTCAGGATCATCACATGCTAGTCCAGTGCTAACATGAAGGCTGAACCCCAATGCTCTCCTTCAGCCCCCATAGCCCTGAACCCTCAAAGAGCTAACTAGAGCTGACTTCAAGACTGGCTGCTCCATGGCAGTTCAGTCTGTGAGGGCTCAGGGCTTAGGTCTTGGGGCTAGGGATGCCATTGGGCTTGAGGCAAAGCTTATTGCTTGGTTTTCAGATGTAGGCCTGAACTGATGATACTTCAGGATAGTAGAGGCAGAACATGTTATCCATACCAAGAACTAAACACATGCTATACAGGCATGACACTCTGTGTTCTATTAAATGAACTCCTCCTCTGGATTAGCATTTGACACAATTAGCAAGCTTAGCTTAGGTTATATATGGCTTACGTCACACACGATTGGACTGTGGCATACAATACTTATCATGCCTTTAGAGAGAACAAGAGTCAAATGTATTCATTTGCCGTTTATAAAGACAAACGCTTAAGGGCAAATGCTTTTTATGGGCTTTTGAATGCCTGTGGTTGTGATGTGGGATCATCAGATTTGGAACAACCCTACTTCACTTACACAACTATTTAAGTATTCTGTGGTTATATTGGACTATCCATTTAGGGAAATGACAGATTTCCCTTTTTAAACCCATTTATAAATTGCAGATGCTAAATTTATAATTACAATTCCATAAACTTTTATAATCACAAGAACAACACAAGCATATTTATTTTCATTTTACTGAAAATATAAAAAAATAAACAAATATTTATTTAATCTAATTAATTTAATTTTAAATAATTATTTAAATATAGCAAGTCTGCCTTTGCTTGGCTAGGTCAATAAATAAAAGATGATAAAGATGAGTGAACGTGGTGAATGCGAATGCTACATCGCTCATGTATTTTGCTCACTCATGCAATTTGCTGTTGTTCAATTGTATAATTGACATCATGCATTTTTTTATAGTGTTAATTTGGTGTAAATCATGTTGCCTGTCCATCTGTCTATTCAATGTCATGTAACACAGGCAGCTTAAACAGTGAGTTGTTTTTTTGTCTCTGTCACTGTTTACAAGCTTCAGTGCTGTATGCACTTTCGGTGCCATTGTGGTTACATTGACTGTAGCAATTCTAAGTTGATGTCAAAGATAAGGCAAGACTGATGTTACCATACCAAGTCCTACAGTGCTTTGTTGTACTCAAGATCAGTGGCAGTGACCATAGGAAATGTCTGTATGCGGCAATGACATATATAGCAACATAAAAGCTAGAGGAGCAATCTAGAGCTAGGACAACTCCCACATCCTGCTCACTATCCCTCTCGCTGCTATAGCAACGCTGGCGACATAATTATGACTCCTCTTTCTACAGATACTAGGTTCTGCTGCGAGGCAACTCCCGTCTATTCAGCAGGGAGCATTTGGACTTGTATATTGCTTTAGCTACATAGAAACACACGCACACACACATAGACACACATGCATGCGCACGCGCACACACACATACACACACACACACACACACATGCACACAAAGGCTTAAAATATAGCTCAGTCACTCTAATAATGTCCCATCATTTCCAGTACATGTTCTGTACATGTACAAGATTTTCCCTCTCAAACAAACCCTTTTCAGAGTCAATAGCTGTCCCTTGCAGATCGAGCACTACAGTATATGAGTCAGTGTAGCACAGGTGAGATAGCCTGTGCTCTCTATTTGCTGAGTGTGGCAGGTGGGCTGTGTTCCCTAAGCACACTAAAAGCTGTCCAATGGAGCAGGCTGTTTCTCTAATGGCTCTAAATATAGCCTACAAACACCTGGCCGCCTCACACAGTGTTCTCATGATATGTCAGAGTTCTCTACCTCCCTCTCGCATCCTCGCTAACACTAGCAAGTGGGAGAAAGGGCCTTTGGTCTTCTGATCCAGACATGCCATATGCCAAACCCAAGCCCCCCTGGAACTCGCTGTCAATCAGGTCCTGTGCGCTAATCTGTGCTAACCACACTTCCTATGATATCACTGGCTAAAGGCCCTTCTCTTGTTCCATCCACACACAGGAGCAGAGCCTCTGCGTCGGACCTGAGTGGAGAGGCGAAGTCAATGTTGGTCACCTCCTGTTGGGTGCTAAGCCCTTGGGCCTGTACTGTACACAGGGCTGTGGACCCTAATGCCCAGTCTGGAGACAGAGCTATCGAACACAGAGCAACAGACTCAACTGCAGAAAGCCCTCTGGTAGTTGCTTCCCATAGGTGCTCACTGGCACAAGAATGCAGCACAAAGTGCTGCAGAGAGCTTTCAGTTGGCCTGCATTTCAGAGATTCATTTGTACAGGGAGAGACACTGGACGCTTTAAGTCAGAGACTTATTTGCCATATCAAGTAGTTTCCACTATAATCAATGGAACTGGCTACACCAGACCGGACATATTTTAAAAATATATATCAGTCTACGTATATACCAGTCTTTTCAAGTCCAAGCAACTTCAAAGTTCAAAATATGGCCAACATTAGTAAGCTCCTGAGCCCATCTTTTGTTTTCTTTGAGTGGTTTGGATCCGAAGTCTTACTAATACTGTACTACAGTTACACTCTCTCATCAGTTGTCTCATCAGGAGCATAAAAACAACATAAGATTCTGTTACAGTCACTTGTGATCAGAAATCTCTGGAGCACCTCTATGGGCACAACCTTGTTAAAGGTAAAGGTAAAACATTAAGTGATTCAATTATTATCATCATTTTAATGAGTGTATTCTTATATTGGAGATAAAAAGAGCAGTCCTCAACTATGGGAAAGGATCTTTAATATCACACCAAGCAATCTGAGGATCCAACGACTTGGTGTCTTTTGCTACTGATAGATGTACTGCAAACAAATGTATTTCATTTCTAAGTGGGAATTTGTTTGGCAGGCAACATACGTGGAAGATAAAATTAGGGCCATAATATTTCAAACTAAAAATCAGGCTTACCATCAATGTCAACATGCTAACAAGTAACAACCCAAGCTTTCACTGTCCAGGATATTAGGGCCTAGTATACTTGATATGAAACACAACAATAGGTGCCCATTCAAATGTATATATATGCTAATAAAATACTGATCCTAAAATACACACCGTTGGCACATAGTCATGGATTTTTCGTCACTTTTTCCCCCCTGAACTCCTCCAATAGTCCAAATAGTAGCATTTTCCGTTGGAGCAACAGCACCGAAATACCTTATCTTAATGCCCTGATGCCATGGCTCTAAAATAGCCCCTCTATGAATAGCTGGCCTACAGGACCAGAGAGTCTGAATTGTGCAAACAGCAAAGGACTTGTCCTCAGCCCGAGTGAGCAAACACCAGCTTTTATCTCCATACTGTGCTCACTTCTTTCCAGCACATCAAAGTGCTGAATCTGCCTTTACTGCCTTTACTGCCGACTCCTGCAGTCTGTAGTACAGGTAAGTCTGTCTTAACTGCATGGGCTCTCCTGGATCCTCAGCCTACTGCCCTGTTTTAGGTGCCCCAGTGACTGAGAGTGAGCAGCCGTAAGCTGAGGTTTAAGGACCAACACTATCTCATTAACACGCCATCTAAATATAGCTTTTTATTTTTGAAAACGGATCTCTATCTTTCAAAGATATAAATAAAAAGATAAATAGTGTGTATTTATGATACCCAATGTAATTTCAAATACAGATGAGATACAGTGGACTACTTACAATTTATTCTATACTAGACAGAATAAACAGCCTAATGTGAGTATTTAGTGTATTTAGTGTTCAGTGTGTTTAGTCTAAATACTAGAAATATACTAATAAACTAATATACTATTATACTTCCTAAGGTAAGGAGAGAGGATAACTAAACTAAGACTCACTCGTCGTTATTCCAAGGCCTGATTAAATTGTCACCCGACTGCAAGCACATTTATCCTCTCAGGGGAGCAAGTTATTTTGAACAGTAAAAAGCCCTGAATAACTATGCCAGCTATGTCCAGTAACTCACAACGCATGTTTTCCGGAGGTTTACAGTAAGAGAGGTAAGTAAGTCAGATGTTTTGATCCACATGACATATGAATAAATATTTTTAAGTGAGGACACTTCCTCCTGCCCACAATAGGCTACTAAACTGAACAGACATCCTCCAGTAGAAACAAAAGGCTCCAGCATGACAACCAGTGACACCACGATGCTGTTAGACCCTGCGGTAAACAACTCCCCACTGGCTAACCAGACAGCCAAAACAAAAAGTCGCCATTCAGAAAGAAAAGAA
This sequence comes from Sardinella tawilis, assembly GCA_030264315.1. Lineage (NCBI taxonomy): Eukaryota > Metazoa > Chordata > Actinopteri > Clupeiformes > Clupeidae > Sardinella > Sardinella tawilis. The sequence goes on from JASCQY010000010.1 coordinate 18,743,310, forward strand.
TGCTTATAGTCACAAAGTACTGTAGGTGAGTGAATGTCCTAACTCACAAACTACAACCACATCATGTTAGCTGATGAATATCTTGAGTAGCCTATAATAACGCACATGGCCAAAGTATATAAAGCATGAAGTAATTAAGTACATTACTCTACATTCTGTTAAGCATACTAATCAAAGTCTGTAGGCAGACTTGACAGAGACAGACAGAGACAGACAGAGAGTGTAAGAAAAAGACGGGAAATGAGGAATGAGAGAGAGGCAAATCTATTTTCCCTTCTAGTCACCTGAGCCGTTGACGTTGTGCATGTTGTGCTGCTGTGCAGGTTGCTGGTGCTGGTAGGTGTTGTCCGTAGAGAAACAGGAGTTGCCCTCATAAATGGTCTGCAGCATACTTCCCTCTGGCCCGTCTGCTCATCCACCTGCACTAACGCTTCCCGCTCCGCGCCTCCACCAGCCTCCTCTCCAGACACTCACTTTTCCTGTTGCCTCTCCTCAGGGAACGTTGCTCGGAACACCGTCAACACACTCACACGCACACACACTCACACCGTGTGGCACTTCCTCCTCCGGCAAAAGCCTCGTAGAAAAAGCAGCTCCTCCGCTCGCTTCCACTCCTTAATTCCGGGGGTCGGTTCGCACTGCCAATCGCTGGGGTGTGGGAGCCACTGGTGTGCTGAGGAGGAGAAGGGAAGCGGAGAGAAGAGAGGAGAAGAGAAGAGAGGAGAGGAGAAGAGAAGAGAAAGGCAGCTCTGTTTGCTGGGCTGCCGGAGTGTTGGTCGGGCACAGTGTGCTGTGCAGGCTCACTCATTTGCATGTGCATCAACAACAGCGTGCAGCGCAGGTGACAGAAATAGAACAATGGCTGGCCCAGCTAAAAATAGGTCAGGGCTGGCGAGGGGATTGGAGCAGCATTTGATGCGTTTAAAAATAGCCCACCAAACACAGCTGCCCATTTCAGCTCCTGCCAGCAGCCATGTCTCCTGACTCGCATTCATACTGACAGAGGCTTACTCACTTGTTACTTCTCTCTCTCTTTCTTTCTTTCTTTCTTCCTTTCTTTCTCTCTTGCTCTCTCCTCTCCTCTCTCTGCTGGGGTAAATATGGTAAAGGGCTCCTCTTTTCTCTCGGGAACCCAACAGTAGTTAGTTGCCTTTGTTTCTCCACATGGCCTGGAAAGGTTTGTAAAAACACAGGAAACACACACCTCATGGAAAATAGTCTACTTGCTCTATACATTTGGATAAAATCTGTCATTTTACTCTCCAAATGTAGAATAAGCTTTATATATAAACTATATATTTGTATTTGAAACAAAACCTCTCTGGTTTGTTGAAATTAATATGGCATTTCCACAACTGCCTGGGGCTGTGCTTGTCATTTCATTATTGAGTTGCTAAAACAACACAAATGTAATCCAATGTTTTCTAAAGTATTAGCTTTTTCTACTAACAACATACATCAGGCATACTAAATTTCAACATACGTCATTTGCGCCATACAAATTCATGTAGTTGAACACTGCCCTTAAGACTGTGCTCTACTGTGTTGAGCCTGTGCCTTTAAATTTTTCATCTTCCTCCATAATGTGACCTGTTCCCCAGCCACAGGCATGCTGCCAGCCTATTTATAGCGCTGAGCTCTAAGGCATGGGAGACAGAGAGGATGGCAGGGACACATTGGTGAGTGTGGAGGGGGGTGCACAACACTAAGCTACAGCTGGCCAACTCCTTAACTCCCCAGCTAACGCCATTATTTACTATTTATTATTTACTCTCACAAAGTCACTACAAAGCCTTATGCATTCCTGATTGCTAATGTATAAGATAAATGACACTTATGTGCTAAAAAAAAGATGTATTTATCCCAAACATCTTCATCTAACAGTTGTTTTAATCCTTAAATGCAATATGCAATTGTGATCTAATAAAGGATGAATTCCTTGATAAGAGGTAAGACTAACCAACTGATTAAATCAGCATAATCCTAGTTAATCATAGTCGAGTGCAGATGTCTTTCCTAGAGAGGATTTGGAGCTTGTTCCTTCCCTTGTCAAATTTCTCCTCCTGCTAAGGTGTCCTCAAACAGCAGCTGTGGCTTGATGCACATGTACTCTAGAAGGCCATTTTTTATGTTAACTTGTAAAACACTTGAGCATTTTTTTTTTGGCCAAACTCTTGTCAAAATAATGACAGGAAAAGTTTGGACTATATAAGTGTCTCTGACTATACTCAGCTGTCTACAAACATGACACAGTTTTGACTGACCAAATCAGTTGGTCTAGGTGTGTGAATGATGCTATTATTACAACCCTGAATGCCAGTAGCTCACTTCCCACACATTGCACCCAATTTTTGCAGAGTCAGCAAAGTCCATAACTGCCTTAAATGAACTCTAATGTCCAATGCCCAAGTTTTGGACCTTATACAGTAGGCCTATAACATGACGAAGAGTGTGCTTTTAAGACACATTGAAAACCTCACATTCCATGAAATGTAGGCTACATCAATTAAAAGGTGAAAATCTGGTTGTCACCAATCATTGCTCCTAATAGGCAGGGGCAGGCCTGGAGCAGGGGATGGAGAGGAGTTGAGAAGCATGGTTTATTGTCTTTAGGTAGCATACCACAGAGCACCAATGCACCAAATAGATTAGAACCCACTACTGGCGCTACTGCATCATCTCTGACTAGAAGTGTGCGTCAGGTAGTCTACTATGGCCAACACATCCACAGACACCAATACATTTTGCAGGCTGTGGTCACAATCTAGAGCAGCCATAGACACCATGCCCTACTGCTCCTCATCTGCAAATACACAGCTTTGGGCCAGTGCTGCCGGTGAGCTGAGATTAACCTCATGTCTGGCTGATATTTATAACAGGCTCATTGACCAGGATGACGGGATTGTGAGCAAGGGAAAAATACCAATCTGGTCGAGGAAAGAAGAGGCTGGGCCATCATGGCATGTGCGTCACCAACAGGCTCTGTGCTCTAGTCCAATTAAAGTGTTAAAGCGTGAGCGTCAGAGAGCCGCTCCAACTCCAATTCACTGCTCACACAATTCATATTAGGTGCCACAGCCATGCCTGCCCTTTAACCCATGGAGCCTATCTCAAAAAGTCAGAGTGGTTTTGAACACCACAAAACAGGGCTGGTCTTAAGAATAAATTCAAATTGACACCTTCACTGTTGAGAGGGCTGATTCCTGTCTTGGACAGCTCGTCATCAAAAGAAATGGGACCATGAAGTTGGGACCATAAAACTGGAAAGTATTGGTTAACTCTGATTTTCAAATAAGTTGTGTAAGGGTTAAAGGACTCATGTGGAATTCTGTAGGGAGTTGTTTTGATCATAGCCACAGCCAGAGCAAGGCTACATCGACAGCCAAACCATGAACAGAAGAGCACCAGCGAAAGCTGTGCAATCAGGTGTGACCCTGCCATCCCTCTAGGCTGTAGTCTTACAAGGGTTGGTGTTTTACCCCTTTCCTAATATAGCCAATGATATTCAATAGGTCATCTTTCTTATTTCTCTAGGCCTGAATTCCTGGGTTGCATCACCACTGTGTCACACCTAAAACAATTTCTGCTAATGGCTTACTTGTCCAAAATAGGCTTCATACCAGTGAAACATTGTTAAAAACAGTTTGCCTTTATCTCTTCACTGCACTTAAATTTCTTTAATAGACCTATAAGCTAATAAACGGCTTTGGTTTTCCATTAGAGCCCAATGAGGACATCTGCTGGCCAAATTGATGGAAAATATTCTGGGACGGTCCGAGACAGCCTACAAGTAGTGCTGTAGCATGCATCTCTAATAGCAAAGTGTTCATACCTTTGTTGTCTCTCTGTTGAGGAAGACAAATCATGAGGAAGTGGTTTTGTTTTCAGGCACAGGCAAACATACTGCCTACGCTAACACTTCTCTTTATTTGGACTACTGTCATTCGTATCAGAGCTCCAAAAGGCCTCTGGCAAAGCTACTCCCAAAACAGTCACATGTCTTTAGTCACATGTTGGGGCGCTGCCAATCGGATCAAGGGAAAATGTTCCGGCTCGTTTTTTGAGAACTTGCGCTTTTTTTTCGATCTGCTGCTGCGCTGTGTTGTTGTCCAGGGTAACATCAAAACATGAACATGATTAACTTTCTGATTGCCGATGCTCTGATAACAATCCAACATTACAGGTAAGTGTCTCAATCTTTGATTATGCTACACAACGCCTCTGAAACAGGTGCAGGGTGGGTAGGGTCACACAACTACACAGTTGTAGCAGCTACAGGCTAACCTAACGTTATATTAAAACACAAGTTGACGTTAGCGTTATTTCCATACTGATCCATTGACTGAGTGTGACTATTCATGCCTGCATGACATCACTCATGTTACCGAAACGTGTTTTATAATCAAAATTATACACATAGTTGAGCTAACATAAAAATAATAACATTGTAGTCACTGGAGTCGAGTTCAAGATGCATGAGTGAACCATACAGTAGCAACACAGAGATGCAGAAACCTATGGCAGAAACAGAGAGGTGCGCTTTGCGTTTTCATCTGATCGTGATTACATGCATATTATATGGATTACTTTACTTTTTTGCTTTTCACTGTGGTTTTCTTATACACACCAAAGCTGATACGATGACTTTTCTGACACACCCACCAAACGAAAGAAACTAACGTTACCTCGGAGACCTGTTGCAAAACATTGTGTTCCGCTGCGGCCAAACACTTTGTTCAATCAGGAAAGCGTAGCAAACCGTAGCAAAACGGTGCATCCGCTGAACTCATCACCGTCAGTCACAGAGTCAGTCACCTTGATTTCTCACATCCGACATTACCGTTAGCTATCTAACACTGGTCGTGTGGTCGAGATGAGTGCTTTACTCAGGATGAAGCCCGAACACTAGCTCGTGCTTTTCAGTTCAGTCATGGCATCTGGGAATAATGGAAACTTCCCCAGTGATGATACTCAGTTGAGCTTTTAATTTGTTGGACTGTGTGAACAGATTTCCTATATGTGTAAATAGTAAAAAGAAATTGTGTCAGAATAGTCTTGTTTAGAGTTTATTTATGCAGAAAAATACTATAAGTACGAGCCATCTGCAGGTCCTGGTCTACTTGTTGTTCAAACCCAGGAATGACCTTTTTTAGTTTGATTTAGTGCTACAAACCATGCACAGCCAATGTCACTTTTGGCATGCCTTTGTTTGCAGAAGCACTCAATCATCCCCACTGCTTGAGCCTGTGTTCATGTGTTTTGCTTTCGGGATGGCACATAATAAAGGAGTCAAATGGATGCCACATAAATATTTACATATAGCCTACATAGACAGGAGTGGGGTTGCTCAAAAGTATGGCCTGGGGTTAAAATATCAAATATAACAGCAAGCAAGCAAGCCTGCACTGGCCCCTGTCCAGCCCAATTTTGTCAGATGTAAGGGCCCTGCACGGGTTAGTTGAATTGCTCATAGGCAAAGTACAGGCGCCTCAGTACTGGCCCTAGCCTTCACTTAGTCCTCATATCCCTGAGTGGGATCCATCAGGGCTTGGTGTGGGCTGGCCCTAGCCCACTACCACAAAATAACCCACATGGGCCCCGCGAGGGCGTGTTTGCTGGGATAGCCTTCTTTAAGTATGAACTTTTTTTCGTAGGGCATGAGAAACTGCTATCACTCATCCAAGCTTTCAAGATGCAGAACGAAGTCAGAAGGCTGTTGGATTTGAGGTATGTAATAGCCTAATTCTCCACCTCTTCACCCATTTCTGCAGCTGAGTTCTAGAATCGATAGTGATGAATGAGGAGGGTTTGCTAAAGACGTTATCGATGTCTCTCATCAGCCCACATTCTCTCAGTAATGATTCCCCCCTGGTCAGCCCCGAGGGACTGGGCTGCTCAGACGTGTCCTCACTGGAGAGCATGGGGAGGCCAGTTGGACAACCACTAGGCACTAGCTTACACCACTCAGACCATGGTAAGGCACTTTTGATGTGTGTTGATGCAGATTCTTGATTTGTTTTATATTAGAACATTAAACGTTATGGGTCAGCCTGTTAGTAAACCAGAACATCATTGATCTGCCCAGAAATAGGTGCCAATACCACACACAACATGCGTATTTTGACAGCTGTCCCAAGTTGCTTGGCATAATCAAGTGAGTAAGCAGGGAACATTGAACCCGGAACCTTAGAACCTAGCTTTGAACGAGGCAGTTGGACCAGCAGAAAAATAGAGCAAAGGAAACTGAAGGAGAGCTTAAGTGGCCTGGTACATACAGTAGGTGTGGAGTGACAGGTACCAGATTGTTATTTGTTAGTGTGAACTGTAAGACTGGAATATAGCTAGTGTGCAAACATGATAGTGGTAGGTATTAGCAATATTGTCTAGGGCTACACTTGGTAACGCACCCGTTGCAACTTCCCTGTTACACTGTTGGACTCATAGGTGGACCTCTTATCAGTTGGTGTCACTGCTGCTGCACAACTTGCACAACTTTCACAAGATGTCCGGAGGTCTTCATAGTATCACATATTCATTTATATATTTTTGAATTTATTTTTAATATTTATCTGTAAAATATAGACCCCAAACAGAGTTTGTTGACATATGTACTTTTAGAAAATGTTTTTTCACAAATTCTTCAAAAAACAAGGTGCAGTATATGGTTTGTGAATTTCATTCACACAGAATCCTTTAGTGAAATGTGACTTTCTATTCCACTTTAACATGCAATACTGGACTACATTCATCCATTCTTTGGTCTTACAGAACTTCTAAAGTCAGACTTGTACAAATACCTCACACCCACACATCCTTCACTGGGCTATTCAGTCTCGTGTGTGAAGCCAGAGGATGACATCCTGTACCAGTGGCGTCTGAGGAGGAAGATGGAGCAGTGTGGCCATCAGCTCCAGTCGGTGGCACAGCCACCCGTCCAGCCGCCTGTCCCCCCCAGCCCACTCTACAGCCTGCCCCCGCAGGTAAGAGAACGCAGACACGCTTGGAATGGACTCCCATTGTGCCACTGAACAGTCACCAAATAGAGGACTTTGTTTGTTTATCTGATTCAGGTGTGGCCTGAGTAAGGCCTGGGGGCCAATTGTGGCCCTCTGCTCTCTTTCATACGGGCCACCATGAAGTCCAAAAATAAAATAAAATGTAATATAATATTAGATCCATCGCACAGCATTTCTAGCCTGGGAATACCCATGCTGCCTTGTGCGCTCGTTCCGAACTGCACGGCAGCCTGGAGACCATGGCCAAAATTTTCGCATCAATTTGGGAACCAATCACACAACAGGGGGAGATGGCAAGACGATGGGCGAACTTTTGGACAAACGAAACCTGAAATCCCGTACAAGAATATGTATAGGTGGTCCTAAGACTAAATCTCACTTCAGATTTAGGCTGGTGTTAGCCAGGCTACAGCATTTCAGTATGTGTAACATGTTTGTCAATAGCGTTATCAAATAGTGTAGCATTAGACAGCCTGCAGGTTTTCTGATAGTTGCTCTTTCACTTCAAACTGATTAAAAACTGGTGCTCTTTGTTTTGTATTGGCCCGGCCTCAGCAGTATGCGGCCCACAAACAGAAAAGTGTGGCCACCCCTGATCTAAATAATTCCTTCCTTGATAACCGCTATTTCTTTTGCATTGTAATTAAATAAGTGTATATATTTTTTATTCTTTCTTTATTTATTTTAAATTATTATTATTCTCTTTTTTCCTTAAGTTTGTTCAGCACTTTGTAACTGTGTTTTTGAAAAGTGCTATATAAATAAAGATTATTATTATTATTATCTCTTGTCAATCACACAGTGGTTTACAAGAAAAGGAACCAATACAAATCGATGTTGTTGAATGAAACAGAAGGGTTTGGATTATCATCTGACTGCATAAAATGCTTTGTCTTTTCTTCTCCAGACTCTGCGTGACGTGCTTCCAAGGGACCAGTCAATGACTACGCCACAGACTTTACCAGACACGCGTACTCAGGAGCCTCCCGACACTTTGACTTTCCCTCAGCCCAGTCTGTCTCAGAAGCAACCTAAGCAGCACACGTCTCCATGTCCATGTCCCCGCAGCAGCGTCCTGCCACGTCCCCTCCACAGCTCTCCCATATTCACGCCTGAGGACAGGAGACGGCCTCACAGGAACAGCTCCACTGATCCGGCCATGTGCGCTGAATTACCACCAGATGAGCTCAGCCTCAGAAATAGCTCAGCCAAGCAGCGCAACAAACCCCATTCAGCCCTTCATCAGCAGCTCCCCGCAGACAGAGACCGAGACAAAGGAGGCCACTGTGGAGTGTCTGAGAGGAGCAGAAAAGGAGGCAGAGCTGGAACAGCCCAGGGAGGAGGGGCAGAAGCTGAGAAAGGGAAAAAAAGGAGTGGGATTTCCTCCAGTGGAGAAAGAGGCTCCAGGTATGGAGGCTCCTAAACAGCAAATGTTCATATTAGACTGGACAACAGCAACACATATTTGATTGTATGGTACAGCCCGGCACCTTGGCCTGCAGTAGCTCAAACCCCTGTGGCTCAAATTCTTCAAGTTTTAAGGGTTTCAAGGGTTTACTAAAGCACTCTGTGGCTACTGCTGTGGAAAGACAGAATAGGCCATGAAAAGCACTAATGAAGCTGTCTGCAGTGAATTACTGGAAAAAACAAACATCTGATCACTCTTTGCAATAGTCTACAAAAAACTATCACAGTCTCCACATCAACAGAAGCAGCAAGATTTGCAAAACCATCTCAGTCAATACATACCAGGGTTGTTCATGGCTGTATATAAATCAGTATTCCTTGTCCTGGACTAAATGAAAGCCCACCCTGTGTTTGTCCTGTTTCAGACACGCCAGGGCTGTGGAGCATGTGGGCCGCTCAGGCAGGGCACAGCCAGGAGGAGACCAAGAGGGCAAGAGACCAAAGCAGCTCAAGGATTCCAAGAGAAGAGAAGGAAATGAAGCTCTACAAAGCACTCTTGGAAAGGTCACTATCATGCTATTGAAGTGGTTTCTGTAGAACTTCTCCATTTATGTGAGGTGACATTATAATGATTATTGAATATTTCTATTGTACGCATAAGAACAATGTGAGAACTATGCAGTAACAGTATTTACTGTAAATTATTGTGTGATAGGAAGAACGTACCATCCAAATCTTCATTCCAGGTTGTTATCCACATCTATTGGCATGAATTTAAGACACTAGTGTTAATGACCAGAAGTCACCTATTGTAGGGGAGCTCCTCAACAAAGATGAAATTGTAATTTCACTCCAAGAGTTGGCTTTACAACAGTAACACCTCCATAATAAATGTCCTCAACATCTAATCCACAGCCTAGCAAATTATGACACCATCTGCTAATATCCAAAACCCATAGGCTTTGACCATGACAGCTAGCACCATCACAAAAGGTAGCTTCTTTATAACATTGCTTCCAGTAAGGGTGAGCGCATGTTGGCTGTCCACACCAGTCAACTCCCAACAAAATGATTTGATTTGGTGGTCCCAAATGAGAAAAGTGTGCATTATCATTTTCATCGCGCTGTCATAGGAAAGAAATAGCTTCAAGTCCTTCAGTGTTTCTCAACTGTTTTTCTTTTCCAGGAGATACTTATTTGCATAAGATGTATGAAGATTTAGTTCATCCACTGAATAGTCTCTCATGCCACATTTGCATTCCTTTGCTTCTGTCTGTACAGGTGGTGTCTGAAGTTCTTTTCCCCGATTCAGAATCAGCAGACGCCTCAAGAATCTCCCGCATCACTGACTCTTATGAAGACACGGAGTCGTTACCATTCCAATCCTATAGCGCTCCCCAGAGACCTTCAGAAATCATTCAGAATCTTCTCATAGAAGCCGAAGGTGAACTATGTTCACTTTGTAACATTTGTAGGGCCTGACAGCTGCCTTGACCTGAGCTTGAATGCTTTGCAGAAAGGGTTTGAATAGTACTTGCATAGTGGATGGTGCTGGGAGAGGATTTTATAACAGCCACAGGCATTATGCTGTAGATTTGGGCGCATATGAAGTCCCTGGAAAACTAACAAAGTAAATTTTGAAAACAATCAAACAGATCTGTACCCCATTCTTCCCTTCAAAGCCACATACGTGTCTTAGCATATGACCAGCGCAGTGTATATTTATTATGTTAATGAACCGATCGCATTGTTCAGTTTACTAAAACATCACTGTCCATTTTTATTTTGGGGGAGTTTTCTTAATGATTAGATGGAGCCGTCTGCTCCCCAGGTCTGGTCAAGAATCTAAAACAGTATTTTCAGTTGATGACCAGAAGTAAATATGTTTGAAGTTGTGTGTAAAAACCACTAAGGCCATATGGATACACTGGATATTGGGAGCAATCTGTTTGAAGCTCCAAAACTTTACTTAAGTATGGTCCACCTAAATTGCTTTTTTCTTGTTATCATAATGTTTTCTCTTCATGATTTCTTGTAGATTCCGACGAGCAGGAGTTTGAGGATGACCCCTTGCTGGTGGTGCTGCGAGAGCAGAGAGCCTGGGTGAAGCAGCGCATATGGTAGGGATGAACCGCTTACTGGCTCTAGTCATAGTCAGATCCATCTGGCCACTTTTTATCTCTGGCTACTTTTTATCTCTAGCTAATCAAAAATGTCAGCCTAGTTCTAATTTTTGTAATGTTGGTGTTTGTATTTACAATACATTAAGCTTGCACTCTTATCTCCTTTCCTCTCAGTGACATGGACATATTTCTTGAATCATGGCTTGAGAAACAACCCCTTTGAACGCTCTGAATCTTGCACATATTCTTGTCTGTTGTCAGTGTTTTGTAAATGTTAAATTTGTAAATATTTTGTAATACCTGAGTAGATGTAATGCAATTGTTGTACAACGTGAATAAAAGCTATTAAAAATATTTGCATATTTCAAAGCTAACCACTTCAAAATCAAACCATTAACACATTTTATCAAACCAGTTTAAAACATCAGTGTTGGCATATTAGCCTCATTACAATTGATTACCAATGTAAGAGCTAACAACCGGAAAGAGAGAAGTATCTTGAGACGAACAGCCTTCTGGGACTTTTCTTTATTGTGACCCATAGGCTCTGTGCACGGACAGTCAATCATCCATCAAAGAAATTCGTTTTTTTACCCCACTTGTGCATTTTTCTAGAAGATCTTGAATTCCCATGACAGCTTTTCAAGTGGGGCCTTAATACCTCATCTAAGAAGAGAGATGGGATGAGCGGAGATGAATGCGGCCCAATGTTCCTCAGCAGCTCAAGCAGCTAACACAGGGCTGCTTATGTGGCTAACATCTCTGCTACATGCTGGGGCTGAAAGCCAAAGGAGGCAGCTCCACATCCAAATCAAAGGCCCAGCCCTAACAGACTGTGCCCGTCCACACATGCTGCACATTTATTTTAGAAGTAGCAATAACTTTGCTTTAAAAACTCATTTCTACATTTCTATTTCAAATAATAAACAAACTCATGTATGCATCTTGCATTTTTAAATGGGTGTCTGTTTTAATCGCAGTTGTTCACAGAATAAAATCCTTTTCTGTTCAGGTTTGGGATTAAAAATAGCACCATGAACACCAGGCAAAGGTGGTGACTTATACAGATGTTGTAGCTGGGTAAAATAAACTGATATTAGATAGAGGTGTATTTCATGAAAAACTAAGAATCCATCTCTTATACTATCCACCCCAAACCATCTGAATAACTGATATTAGCGATCGTACATGTCCTTCAAAACCTTAATGCTCTCTGCATATCTCAGCTGGTTCTTGTTCGAGGACTCCTTCCACCTGAAAGAATACACACACACAATATACGTATTTTTTTTTAAAACACATGCAACAGCTTCCAAGGAGTTACATATTTGGAAGATGTAAAAAATAATCCAGATGTTGGTTGGTTAGGTGCAGTCTGGTAATTTTACAGATTGATGACTCATCATTACTACATTAAAATGTAAACTTTTGGGCTTTTTTAAATCAGCCCATATCCCCGTACTTTGAGGCTGCCAAGTGCTGTGGTGGTATGAGAACAACCTTTGGTGCAGCATACACCAAATTTACAAACTGGCAGCTGGGACTAGCTGATGGGGCCACAGGAAAACAAAATGCCCTTGCTCTCATCACTTGGCACTAGCTGCCATAACACCCTTTGGTCTACATTGTACTAAATTCTGTTATTCTCCTACCTACAGTACCGACGGCACTCAACAGCTACGGGTGGATTCACCCTGGATAATCCCCTTAATTTGAGACATTCCATTTCAACATGAATCAACCACAATTGTGTATTCAGGAAGAACTGACTGAACAGTAAACTCTTTGACAGCAATGCCCTGAGTTTACATTCATAAATAAATAGGGCTAGTCATGAACTTACTTTTGTCTGATCTTTTTCCATCGAGCCATATGGTTATACATAAGAGAAACATTGGATGCTGCATCTGAACACTGGAAATAAGAGAACAGCCATGTCAGATTCAAAATATATATTTTGAGGCCACTATAAATTAAGTGTGAACTCTAAAAACAATGTGAGCAAGGCATTTTTCCAAAAGGCATGAAATATAAAAAATATATCCTCTGTGTACTTAGGCTTACCTCTGTAGCGCTGGACTTTACAATAGGTGGTATCCTCAGATTAACAGGCTCCCCTGAGGAGTTGACGGGACAGGTAGTGGGGGGTGGAAGTCGGTACACATTCTGACTCTTACCATTTATCATGTCAACCACCTAAAACATACCAAAGAGTGCTATTTTAGACCGAAAAATACAAAATAGGAGATTAATTCCATTCTCATCCT
>JASCQY010000010.1:18765665-18776677 GCA_030264315.1 Sardinella tawilis
CAGGAACAGCTGGAGAAGAAGCATAGAGGCAGAAATGTCCAAGAGTGGGCTGAACTGGGGAGAGCTTGAGCAGAAAGCCAGGAACAGAGTGAAATGGAGGGTGTTTGTTGACGACCTATGCACCCAAGAGGAGCAAAGGGCTTAAGTACAGTGAGTCAACATACTGCACCAGTACTACCCCAAGTGTGTGTCAAATTACTCCTGAGGCCATTTGCAAGAGCCGTTCTACAGATAGTTTACCCTACTGCTCGCCATCCTACTAACTCACCTGAGTGTAGACGTTGAGCAGCACTATATGATCTCCCCCTGGCACCACAAAGTTCATGCGTGCATTATCAGCATGGACCACCTTATCTTTGGGCCGGTAGAAGATGGAGTTGTTGACAGAGAGCATAGCAGCAATGCTCAGTACCTCTTCTGAACACTTGTACCTGCACACAAATAGAGGGTGTCAATAGGCCTGTAACGATAACAGATTTTGCTGGACGATTAATTGACCAAGAAATTATTGCGATAAAAGATAATATTGACATTTTACAACTAATATAATGACAATGGAATAAAAATGCAAATATATCCTTTCAAAGATCAATAAACTTTACTCTCTGAAGAACATTTAACACAGGAACTTCTGATTCCGATATCCAGCAGTAGCACACTTTTGTTCAAGCGGCATTATGCTAAGGAAAGAGGAGTCAGTAGAGAGCGACAGAAGTCTTTTGACATTCAGCCTCTTTAGTAGAGAGAGAGGGGTAAAGAGAGAGAGAGAGAGACGAATAAATAAATAAAAATCTAATTATAATTTAATTATAAAATGATTGCGGCTGGAAAAGTTATTGAACTCGTTAAAAGTTATTGTACGATTAATTGATTTATTGATTATTGCTACAGGCCTATGTGTCAATGTATCAATCAACACATCAGAGCACAGCCCACATGCTAACTGTTCATGAAAGATTCCTTCCATTAGTATCACTATCATAACTATTCCACCTTCATTTCCTAAAGCATCTCTAACTACATCAACACACAATCTGTTTCCATGTAGTAATCTTCACCAAAAAGCATGATTTCAGTCACCATCAGCACACAAACAGAGTGTACTATAAAAGTAGTATTTTGGCATTTGGCAAACAGCATTAGCGGTACTCACTGTTCAGATGCCAGGATCATTTTGCTCAGCATGGGGTCCACTGGTAACTCAGCCATCCTCCTGCCCAGCTGGAGGGATGCAAGGCACTAGTTTAGTTCTCAAACACAAGCTCAGGTGCTACTGCTGTGGATGGCCCTCATTTCTAAAATGATCATACGACAGAAAACTCCCTGGAGGCTTTTTGCCTTCAACCCTTGATTTTTGTTGTGTTGTTTTTTTTGTGGCTTTTTTTTTTCTTTGATTAAATAAAAAATATACATCTTTATACTGTAGGACAATTGCGATGTTACAAGTTATATTCATGGAACATTTTAAAAACCCTTTAAATGGTGACCATTTTCATCAACTTTCTTGTCTGTTACATGTCTGCTTGCAGAAAGATATTGACTAATAGTGATGTCAACGCATGACAAATGTTTAAAAAGCTTGCCATACATATGTGCGTTTTCAACTGTGCAATGACGCAGGGCTATCTGAGTCCATCTCCCAGAATGCCTACTCTCGTACTTTACATTCTTTCACTTGCTGGAGGGAACGAGTGGCTGACTCAGGGAGATGCGCTCCACGCTATTTAACCTCTTCACTGCCTGCCCGCGTGCTTGTCTAGCCCTCCAGCTGGATTTGCTCTCTTTCTAGGCACCACAGCTCTCCAGGCTGTGTGTGCTGGTGAGAGCCGGCGTACCTTGGTGAGCTCCCCTAGGTGGTTGAGCGCCCCCAGGGCGTAGAGCTGCTCCAGGGCCAGAACCAGCGTCTCATGAGGGGGCGGGTCCATGAAGTCAAAGTGGATAAGGTCATTAATGCCTGAGGAAAAACAAGGAGTGTTCAGATTGGACATTTCTCAGGTGTTGCTCAAGCTCTACTGTACTGATCTCATCTCCAGGGGTGCGTTTCCCAAAACCATAGTTGCCAACCATGGGTCCGTTTCCCAAAAGCATAGTTGCTAACTATGTAAGTTACTATGTTGGTTGCAATGCAATTTCCCATTGCCAACCAACATGGTTGCTAACTAGTTAGCAACAATGGTTTTGTGCTGCAGTCATGTGACTCCTCTCACCCAGACTCTTGAGCAGCAGCACGACGTTGCCCAGATTGGTCCTCTGGATCTCGGGGACGGTGGTCTCCTCCATCTCGTGCTTGAAAGCCCACGCTGTGTAGAGACGGAAGCATTTCCCAGCAGCCACTCTGCCTGCTCTTCCTGCCCGCTGATTGGCTGAGGCCTACAGTAGGAGACCACAACTGAGTTGTTGTGAGCTCACACAGACACACATACAAACAGACACACACACACACACACACACACACACAAAGCTAGACACAAGCAATGCTTATTTTGCTTCCTGTCACATTACCACACATCAACTTCTATTCCTTCGCTCTTCACCTAGATATACAGTAGACACTTAACGATTATTTCTTTTCTCCAAAATGTCTATTCTTTTGTTTCTGAGGAACTAGATCAGCCACAAACCATGAAACAGGACCGTGTTTTGGTCAGGAAAGGACGGTATTTTGACACCTTAAGATGAGCTTCTATTGGCTTTGAGCTGAGACATGGAGAGGGCTTTTCTTCTGCAGTTTAATCTCGGAGAAAGCATTGCCTCGGACACATCTTTTAGAAACAGATCCGATCTTAAAGGAAAACCTCAACACTGTGGGGGAAGTGAGCTCTTTTAGAAACAGATCCGATCTTAAAGGGAAACCTCAACACTGTGGGGGAAGTGAGCTCATCTCCAGTGCCCCACAGCCCCACCCTTCCCTTCTCTGTGCTTGCAATGTCTCATCTGACATCATCAGCCTAGCTTAGCATAAGCCATACAAAGTGGATGGGACCTGTTAGTCTATAGCTCTCCCTATAGGTCTGTCTGAGCACAAGAGCTAATTAGTGCATGTCTTTAAAATAACTGCTACTACATACAGATGCATACATACATACATACATACATACATACATATGGACAGACGGACAGACAGACAGACACGGACAGACATGGACAGACATTGACAGACATACAGACAGAACTAGGTTTACCCGAGAGCATGGTGTGACAATGAGGGACTCCATGCCAGTGCGAGCATTATAGCTCTTCTGCTTACAGAAGCCTGGGTCAATCACATAGATGATGCCATCAATAGTGAGGGAGGTCTCTGCAATGTTGGTGGCTACCACAACCTAGGACACACACATCAAACACAGGGTCATGGAAAACCACTCCACCCTTCTGAAAGACTCCCTTCAGAAGAAATGTGCAGTGCCTACATCCCACTACTAAGAGTTGAGGGAGAACTGTGTCTTCACAGAGCTTATGCGCTCACTTAGGAGGAACTAGAGAGATCTCAAGAGGCTCAAACAAGCATACTGTAGCTTTTCGCAGTCGCTTTAGTGCATCAAGTCACTGTGCACTAGAGGTGGACCAATAGGTTTTTTTCAAGGCCGATGGTGTCACCGATATTCAGGAGTCAGGGTCAGTCGATGGCGAATACATGCTGACATTTTTTGGGGTCAATTTTCAGTTTTGACCCTTAATTTAAAGCACTAATTAGTCCCTCCAGTTTTTTTTTTACATTTTATGTATAAAGCCTCTCTGGCTTTATTTAAAAAAGGCTTCTCTGGCGAAAGCAGATTTTCACACAGCATTTTCATTATGTGGATATTAAAGCAACAATAAAATAAAATAAAAAAACACTATGCGACAAATTAGTCCCTGATTAGAAGCTTGTATTTTTTATGTGTTCCAAGAGGAACCAATGAAAGCTCTTGCCTTGCGAGCCCCAGGGGGAGTTGGGTTGAAGATCTTGGCCTGCATGTCTGAGGGCAGATTGGCGTAGATGGGCAAGACGATGAGCTCGGATATCTTGGAACCCAATCGCCTGCAGCGGTCCTGTAGGAGCTCACAGCAGGCCTCAATCTCCTCCTGGAATCACACAGTATTCACACACCATTCACGTCCATTCAAAGCATGACATCCACCGAGCAACATTCTTAGTCAATGTTGGGCTACAATGTTGGGGCTATAGACGATCCACTCAGCACTATTCCTACATACTCAATGTGTGGCTGATCCGAGAGGCTGGAGTGTTTTCTCCAAGACGGTTCGTTGTAGAGGTCTTTGTTGTTGGGGCCTTTTATGACCCATACAGCAAAGTTCCAGAGGAAACTGGTTAATTGGTGTGTTCCAAGAGACTGGACGTAAACAATTTTATATTAAACATTAGAGCCCATTTGTGAACGTTTTGCTGCATGATGGGCAAGTTATTTGTCTCAATGTATCAAAAACCTGCAATTCATGTCAGTGTATTGAACTGTAGGGGACTTCTTGTTTGGTTTGATAAAATATTGCACTCTGTTGCATCCCTTAGATCATCATAATATCATATTAGTATTTAGGCAAAAACAATCATCTGCCATGTTTCCAAATCCAAATCGTGCGTCTACAAGTTTCACTGCTCCTAACCTGTCCTGTGAGGAACACCAGCACGTCTCCCGTGGGCTGTGTGACATGGATCTGCAGCACCGACACCACACACGCCTCCAGGTAGTCTGCTTCAGGGGCCTGAGGACACATACACAGAGTTAACACGGGCGGGCTCACACAAACCAAAGAATGGCAAAAGGGTATGGAACATTACAAACACCAAAACACCACAAGTGACCCGAATAAAAGGATTTCCCCAGGTCCAAATCAGCATTAGTTTCTACTCTAGAGTCCAGAGAAAGTCTAAGCTAACAGCACTGTTCAGTAGGTAAAGAAAACTGTGACATGCATCAGATAGAGTAACTGATTGAAATAACTCTGAAGTATCACTTTACCTTGTTAAAAAATCATAATATGGCACTTTTAAATGGGGAGTCATTTGCATGCTGTGCCCACTAGGCCTAATGAAGATCCAAAGTGATGGCAACCTGGCCTGCTCTTAAGAGGGATTGTGTGGAGCTAAACCAGTATGCGAACCATCTCACTCCTCCTGACCAAGATGCCTGACTGGCACCTGTGTGCTTTTTTTCTGGACATATGCGCCACTCTGTTCCAATTAACTTTCAAGTCCCACCTGTCCCCATCTACTCCAACAAAACCGCAAGTAAATAGGCCTCTTTTTCCCCTGGATGTATGGCTCATCTATGGGAACTCAGCTTCAGATTACTAAACTAGATTTTCTGGCAACCAATCAGCAATCAGCATTTAATTACAAAATAAAAGTAACAGTAATCAGTTACATTTCTTTGAAAAACCATTTAATTAAATTACAGGTATTTCTGGTAAATATTCAGGATAACAAATTCAGTTACATCTAAATACTGTAGCTTCTGCAGAAACATTTGCGATAAACAGTAATTTTAATTTAATTTAATGTAATTTTAATACTGTTTCTGATACTGGTTTTATGTGTCTAATGGTGCACCTACTGTGCAATGCTGGAATTGGCAACTTGTATCAACTGTACAGAGGGGTGTCAAACTCATTTTGATAACGGGCCACATGAGCATTAGGCTTTTCCTCACAGGGCAAACCTTATCTTGCTGTCGACATGCGTGACCACAAACTTGGTGTTTCTGACCATCACCAGCACAGTGTTAAAACGACGTGCTCTGACTCCCACACCACTAAATCACCACTTAAGTCTTCTCTTCCTGTAAGTAAGCATGATGCATCTCATAGTTGAGTTGGTTGAGTTCAATAATAACATGCCATGTAATAGGGTAACTAACTTGTAAATGTAACACATAACATTTCTAAAGTAACTTTCCCAACACTGCACAAATCCCAACTGCATTCTCTCAGTCACATCACCGTGGGAAGGAACGTTACCTTTGTGTAAAAAATGTCCACAGGGAAGCGGCGCCCAGGGATCCTGAAGACGGGAGCGTCGTCGAAGAAGCTGGAGAAACGCTCCGTGTCCAGCGTGGCGCTGGCCACCAGCACCTTTAGGTCAGCACGGAAACGAGCAATGTCTTTGATCAGGCCAAAGAGGATGTCTGTGTGGAGGGTGCGCTCATGGGCTTCATCGATTATGATCACACTAGACGAGACAAACAAGGCGGGGGGGGGGGATATTATTAATTTAACTGATGAAGAATTTAGAACATTCTGGTTCTACAGCCATGCTTGTCTGTGATTTAAGAGACCATCCCATATTTCCATACCTATAGCTGGCGAGATCTGGCTCGGTGAGAAACTCTCTCAAAAGCATCCCATCAGTCATGTACTTAAGTACCGTCCGTTCCGATGTGCAGTCCTCAAATCGAATACTGTAGCCCACCTACAAAATGAAAACATTCATTCTTTTTGTCTTGAAAATGCCTAAATGTCTATTTGTTAGTGAGATAAGTCATTGTATGTGTAGCCTAATGTTTACTGGTGGCAAACTGGTGGAGGACCTTGCCAATGTGATGCAGTGCTTCCCCAGATGTGGATGAGAACCCACCTCGTTACCCAGCTTTACTCCCACTTCCTGTGCCACGCGGGCCGCCACAGACATGGCAGCTACTCGCCGGGGCTGAGTGCAGCCTATCTTCAGGCCTCCGGCGTTATAGCCCTGTCAGGGAGAAGCAGCTTCATGAGCAAGCACAACCACTGCAGTTGGCCAGATAAGAGAACAGAACTGTGTATGTGGGACCTCACCTCTTCCATGAGGTACTGGGGGATCTGGGTGGTTTTGCCCGAGCCAGTCTCGCCCTCGATGATGAGCACCTGGTGCTGCTCGATAGCGGACAAGAGGTCCCCTCGGTAGGGGAAGACGGGCAGACTCCTCCGCACCTCCTGAATGGACTGCTTCTGGATGTCTGCCTGAGAGAGCTGGGGCTCGGCCTCATCCTTCCAATGGAGGAACACAAGGACACACATTAAACATTCCACAAGACTACTCGTTATCAAAGGTTTAACAGGCCAATGGATTCCCTGTAAACCATTTTTAGACAAGGCAATGCGAGGCAGTTTATTTCTATAGCGCATTTCATACTCAACGGCAACTCAATGCTAGCCTGACAAGCCAGGTTCGATCCTAGGGGCGGAATCAGCTTGTCTTGGATAGTGCTGGATAGTGCTACGACCAATCAGAGCAATGTCGGCAAAACACCAAAAAAAAAAAAGTTCTCTGATATGAATTACTTGAGTACCTTTTTTAAAGAAAAGTCCAGGACTAACTCTTCCAAAGTCAATGCCTAAGCTGATTTAAACTACCACTATTCCTTTGCCACTTACTAGATTTGCACCTTGGCAGCCATGTCGATATCATGTTAAGCCCGCCCAAAGCCCATTGGAAAATGGCATCCACAGGCAGATATATTGTCTAGATAAGTCAACTACAGGTGGTGGCACCATTTGATAGAAAAAGTCTCATTGCCCAAGCGCCCTTTTGGACTAAAAAACGTTAGGAGTTTACACACCAAATAACACTGACAACACCTCCAAGGTGTTTATGTGGCTCTGATCTTGTCTGCGGTGATGCCTCTGCTGTATCTAACCTCAGAACAGCAGAGAGCACATATTCAGAAAACAGCTGAGGATTTCAGTGGCACAGGCCCCAGCATCCAATGATGCGATTTGATCTGGTTACTACAGATCATATTGGCACCAGTGCCATACTGGAACAGTTCTCTGTATCACATAACTTGGAATGGTGTGCTTGGAGATGGAAAAATGTTTTGATTTTGAAGCCCTTACTTTTTCAAACCTCTGTATACCTTCAAAGTGGTTATAAGCCATGCCCAGCATAAATGGAACCCCACAAAATGCATTTACAGACAGCAAGAGCCGGCGAGAGGCATTGCCCGGTCCAAAAAAGCTCCACTTCTGCACTTCTGCCATCTCTGTGCTCTCCTAGCCTCTCGATACTGACCTTCTCTGATCGCGTTCCTTTCATGGTGATGGCACTGCTGACGAAGCTGATCATCTCCTCCTCCTCCAGCACCAGCTGATACTTCTCCTGCTCCTCCTTCAGCCGCCGCTCCCTCTCCTCCTTGGCCCCGAAGTGGACCGTTGCCGTGTTCATGCGGGCCTCCTCCCAGCGACTCTGCTCCCCTCCGCCCTCATGACCCCCTTCCTCAAGGTCAAACTGGAGATCCCGCTCAGGTGGGTTCTAATGCAGGACACAGAAAAAAACATGAGTCAATGAAAGCACAGATGTGAAATGTGAGTTATTAGAACAGATCATTAGTACAGTAATACTGAGCATCTCTCCGGCAGGCCAACTTCACCTTTCTCCTGCTCTCCTCCGGCATGTAGTAGCGGTTCTTCCGTTCCTCCTTCTCCTTGGCTCCTGCCTTCTTGTAGTCCCTGGCCAAGTCTCTCACGGTGCGCTTGTAGTCCAAGTCTTTCCTCTCGCGCTCGGTGAGGTTCTCCGAGGAAAACAGGTACTCTTCATCGGCTATCTCAGCCTCCAGGTCTTCTAATTTCTCAGCCTCACGTTTCTTCAGGTACTCGAAGCGCGACTGTTTTCTCAGCTCAGGGAGCTGTGGAGCAGGCAGAGGGAGATAAAGGCATCATGGTACTGCAGTAGAACACCACACTAGCCGAGGTCAGACTATCGGGCCGGGCCAGGCCAAGCTAAAGCGAAAAATTCAAACGTTTAGCTCTTCTTATAGTTTTGCCAATGATTGAAGCAAGTTTTGAAACGTAGGCAAACCTTTTTCCTTTGTTGGTTTTATGATGGTGGTCCGTATATGGCTCATAGAAAGTTGCAAACAAAAGCATTAAAATGCAACATACTGTAACGTTGGTAGCCTAGGCAAGCTGTATAGTTAGTACAGTTTGCATTATGAAAAGCAAAGAAAGTTAACGTAACAGAACTTTTAGCCCAGACTGAAGCCACGCTATGTTTGGCCAGACTTCTAAGGTTTTCACAGTTTTGTTTTCTTAAGCATACTGTAGCTGTTGAATCTGCAGGCTTTCAACCTGGTGCACAAAGTGAAAATAGATGTAAAAGCAGGAATCAAAAGCAGCCGATATTACAAATATCTCCAGATAGCCTACTGCACTCTCCACACGGACTCACAGGTAGCCTACAGCCCGCCCTTCGCTTTGACGCCACCTCCAGCCCAAATTGGCACATTTTGGCCCAAGGTTTCTCTGGAGCCAAAAGTATGGCCTGCTTTAGCACCAATTCACACAATGGCCCGATAGTCTGAACGCCCTGTTGGCCCGACAGTGTGAACACGGCTATTCACCACTAATGATCAAAAGTTCATCTGCTACCATTACTAATCTTACCATTTTCCTCTGATCTTCCTCTGCCATCTTTAGTCTTTTCTGAGCTTCCTCGTAAGCCTAGATTGGAAAAAAAGTCTTTAAAATGGACCATTTGCACATTTCTTTCTTTTTCTCAGACAGCACAATGATTGACATTTAACTATGACTATAATTTAACAGCTGGAATATTAAAACTGTTAAATAAATAAACAAACAAACAGTTGCAACTCTCTGGGGTCCTTGACAGATCTTAAATATTAATCTCTAATGTTACCAATACAAATCAGTGAATTTGACAGCCATCATCAGTGAACATTTAGACCCCTAGTGCCTTTGTGACAGATGCATTTGTAAAAATGATTATTATAAATATAGATTATACTAGCAAAAGACAATAGTTGGGCTAAAGCCTATATCTCCACATCCACCTACAGCACACTGCAGCCGCCTCTCAGCATTTTCAGCTCCAACCTACTGCACTGATACTGTAGGAGCAGAGTGTCAGAGTTTGTTGCTCCAGTAAAAACTCAATAAATGTACGTCCACATAACAGTACCTGCTTATCCGTCCTCTCCATGACACTCCGGGTTTTCTGCTTGTCCTTCAACTTGACCCGCTCGGCAAAGGCGTCTCTTTCCTCCAGGTCCTGCTGTCGCTCTCTCTCTTCCTTTTCCCAATCCTCCTCTTGGTCTTCCTCATGCTCTTTTCCCACCACTTTGGATTTCTCCTGGCTACTCAGAGAAGTATTAACAGGAAAGAGCAATTGTTAAAAAATAATTTTGTATCATCGTCTGACCCGCCACGCATCACTGAATGTTAGCGTTGCTTTCTGATCAAAGACATAGTTAAGGACGAGCTGATCAAAGCCAACTAACCTTTTCTTTTCCTCCTCACTAGACGAGCTGCTCTCTTCTTGTTTCTGACGCAAGTGCTTTCGCTTCTTTCCCTTTCCTTTCTCCCTTCCCTTCTTTTCTTTTCCTCTCTCCTGTGTCACTCCATCACTGTCACTGTCCTCCAGCAGAGTGTAGGTGCGATTCTTCCGCTCCATGTCTTGCACTTGCCGCTCGAGGGCTCGAGATGGCTTCTCCACAACCTGTTTCCGTGGCACCTAAACATAAAACACAGATTTTAAAAACAAATGTGTGAGCACACTAAACTCCTCCCAATACTACACTCACACACACATACACTACACTCCTCCTAACACTAAACTCACACACACACTCCACTCCTCCTAACACTACACTCACACACACACACACACACACACTACATTCTTCCTAACACTACACTCACACACACACACACACACTACATTCTTCCTAACACTACACTCTCACACACACACACACACACTACACTCCTCCTAACACTACACACTACATTCTTCCTAACACTACACACTACATTCTTCCTAACACTACACTCACACACACACTACATTCTTCCTAACACTACACTCTCACACACACAAACACACTACACTCCTCCTAACACTACCCTCGCACACACACACACTACATTCTTCCTAACACTACACTCACACACACACACACATACACACTACACTCCTCCTAACACACACACACTCCACTCCTCCCACTACACTTACACACACACTGCATTCTCCCTAACACTACACTCACACTCACACACACTACACTCCTAATACTACA
>JASCQY010000010.1:18782880-18793216 GCA_030264315.1 Sardinella tawilis
TGCTAGCTTGGAGCTTAAATAGGTATCGCCAGACTCAGAGAAGGACTGGATGAACAGGAGAAAGGTATGGCTCAATGGATTAACTCATGGGGAGATGAAAAATGAACACATTTCCACAAATGGTGGAGTGTTGCTTTAAGACTTAGGATTTTTCTGGAAATCTTGAACAGTGGTCCTTAGGGAATGCCTTACCATCCTTCTCACTATGCATGGAGGCAACATCAACATGAGTTGTTATCCAGCCAAATTTGTAAGAGTTTGAGTTGATTGGCTCGAACAGCAGATGGTGCATTTTCAGGAAAAATACACTTTATAGCAATAGGTAATGGCATTCTATTGTCTTTCCCATGTTGAAAACTGACTAGAACATTTGACTTTGCTTCATATTTTATTAAAAGTTTTTAAACTTTTATGAACCATTAATACATGAATTAAGATTTTGGTTAACTTTAGTAAATTGAATATTTATTGAAAAATTATTAATTGTTGAAAATATTTCTTTTTTTTTGATGCATTGTTTTCTCCAGATGAATATGTTTTGCATTGAGGTTGGAATATTCTCTATCAACTTCATTGGGAAACTAACATAGATGACAAATACAAATATTTTTATTCCACTTTATAGTCGTCTTAACCAGGTGGCGCCAATAATTAAGGGCAGCATGTGCTTGATGTTTGTAATTTGGCTTGAATTAGAAATGGCTCCTCCCATGTGCAACATGGTTTAGCACAATATGTATGTGCCTCTCCTCTATAGACGGTGTACAGTGCTGTTTGCATCAGAGACGCAGTGCGGCCTTTACCTCAATCCATCAAGCTGTTTCAGGAGATAAGCACAGAGTTTACGGATGATCTGTTCTACATTGCTTCACTCATCAGCAAAGTGGTTAGGCTTTTATATTGCATATGCCCTCCCTCCTGGATTTGCTTGATTGACGTTCAGTGGTTAATTTCAAGACTTCATGTGTCTGAGCACTTTACCTTTCTGTACTATTACTATTCTGTGGTGTACAAAAGTTCCGCATGGGGTGCATATAGTGTAGCAAGGATTGGACAGGGCGGTTGTGGCTAAGGGCTATGTAAAGATGGGGGGTGTGCAGGGGAAGTATTTGAAGCTGATGAATTGGTATGGAGAATGGGCAAGAGCTATGTGTTGTGGGCAGAAAGGGCACAGTTCTGATGATGGGTAGGGGTAAAGCTGAATCTACATCCTCATGCTTACCTGCTGTGTGACGTAGCATTCACTGCCATGCATCCAATTTGAGGAGAGATTGGCAAGCTTGTGTATTACATGCAGCATTTTGTCCAACTACGTTGACAGCCTTGAAGCACACCCCAGCTGGGCCATTCACAACAGAGTCGGAGGAAAAGGACAGCACTCCTAGTCACGTACAAAGTCAGCCCTGACAATGAAGAAGGGAGATGCCACAAACCTCTGGTTACAGGCACTGAAAGTTGTACGTGACTAGGAGCGGTGTCCTTTTTTCTGATTAGGTGTTGTTTTTAGGAAATAGCACTCAGTCATAGTTAGTTCACGAACTGAGTGTGTTCTATGAACTTCATCCATTCACAATATAGGCAATGACCCAGAGATGCATGAGCGCTTATTTCACCCTCCTTTATGATGAAGCATTCAACTCCCTGCTATCTGATCATTAACTTCTTCAAATGTAGGCTAGTAAGCCTTCCATCCTAACATCACTCATGACATTTTTACTGACTGAAACATTGGACAGAAATGTCTAATGCTATCAGAGAAGTAATGCCAGAAACTTTTAGTATTTATTTGGTTTAATCCACAAGTCAACACTGATGAATGCCTGCCTATTATGTTTCAGTCAGAGATTTTTGTTCTGTGATTTGCTTCATTATTTTTGCTCAGTTTCAGTTCCTCTGTTAGGGTGTTTGTACTATTAGATAGGCCTATAGTGTAGCGCAACAGTGACATCTACTGTTCAGGTGAATGATGCCTCTACTAGCAGGTTTGGTCAGCTGCATGATTCAAACAATTCGATAGCTGTGGAGAGAAGGGGATGGGTTAAATGTGAGAAAATGGGGGGGGGGGGGGTGGACTTAATGTGTGGAGGGGAGTGGCTGTGTTGAGGGTAGGGATGAGACAATTAATCACAATTAATCGCCAACACGATCGCCGTTAATCGCAAATAATAATGATTGCATTCATAAAGAAATAATGTTACAGACGGTAGCTGCAACTTAAGCTTAAGTGGCGCAACTCAAACCGAACAGAAAAAGTTACACCAGCAGCACACATGTCTTTTTTCCAACAACAAAATGAGTACTTTTGTGATACTTTTTTGGTCAAATTAATTATCACAATAATTATCACAATAATGACATACAGTAATCACAATTACTGCAATAATCACACCATCAAAATCTGTAATCGTCTCATCTCTAGCTGGTGCTGCAGTTTACATCTTGTTTACATTCAAAACATTGCTGATGCATTTAATAATCATTTTATTAATGCAGGCCAGAATGCCAAACCAGATCCCCAAGATGGTATAGATAGTACACTTACCTGTACATCCCCAATTTGTTGTGTAAACCATTTGAATTTCTCTGCCATTAAACCCTACCAAGCCCATAAAGCCCTGGCTAAACTAGACTGTAAAAATCTGCTGGACCAGGTGGAATTGAACCTTTCTTTCTTAAGACTGCATCACATCTGATAGCTGGACCCAATGCCTCTATTTTCTTCTTAGCAGTCTTAGCAGTGGGACCGTACCAAGCTCTTGGAAGTCAGCATTAGTGCTTCCACTGTTAAAAGGTGGTGATCCTTCTGTTTTAGACAACTATCATCCCATATCCAGATTGTCTGTTACAGCTAAGGTTTTTGAATCTCTGGTGAACGAACAACTGAAGTATTTTTTGACTGAAAACAATATTTTAAGTCCAACACAATCAGGTTTTAGACAAGGCCATAGTACAATAACTGCAGTTACATCTGTCACAAATGATATTATCACTGCCTTGGATAACAAAAAATCATGTGCAGCACTTTTTGTTGATTTAACTAAAGCATTTGTCTCTGTAGATCATGAACTTCTTCTACAGAACCTGCAAAGCATGGGTTTCAGTGATGGTGTGATGAACTGGTTTTCAAATTATTTAACTGGAAGAACTCAATGTGTGTCAATAGAGAATTACAATTCTGACTGGTTAAAGGTGAAGATTGGAGTCCCCCAGGGATCCATCTTGGGGCCCATCTTATTTTCACTTTATATTAACAATCTTGGTATAGGTCTAGAACCGGCAAAAGTTCACATGTATGCAGATGATATAATTATTTATACTGCTGCATAATCTACTGTATACAAATAGCAGTAAATTCTCTACAGTCCTCCTTTAACCATCTGCATAAACCTAAAGGTTAACCTGGTAGGGAACCTAACAGGTTTCTCTTCTCAAGTTAAAATTAGACTAAATGCCAAAAAAAACTAAATGTATGTTATTTACACATTCTTGTTCATCATTGACAGATTACACAGTTTCAACACTAGATGGCAATCATCTAGAGAGGGTTAACTCTCACAAATACCTAGGTATATGGCTTGATGACAAACTGACCTACAGTGTTCATATTGATAATCTCCTAAAAAAGCTCAGGCCAAAGTTAGGTTTTTATTTTCGTTTGAAAAGATGATTTTCTTTTGCTGTTAGAAAGAAACTAGTTCAAAGTACTTTTCTGGCAGTGTTGGACTATGGCGATATAACTTACATGAATGCTTCCACATCCCTCCTTAAAAAGTTGGATGTTATATACCATTCTGCCCTACACTTTATAACAGGTGCAAGCACAAGGACGCATCACTGTCACTTACATGATATGGTTCAATGGTCATCACTGTATCTTAGAAGGAAAAGTCATATTTTGATATTTATTGCAACAGCTCTGCCGCACTTCCATCTACAGCACTCGCTCATCTGAGAAAATACTACGTCAGGCTTCAACAACACAAAACAGAACTAGGTAGAACAGCTTTCTGTGCATTTGCACCCTGTGCATGGAATGAGCTTCAAAATATCCTTAACCTAGTGTCAATATCCTCTCTTGATTTTTTAAAAAAAATGTTTAAAATCAGCCCTCACAGAACAGTGTCATTGTTTCAATTGAGAACTTTTTTCCTTTCCATCTATTTTTTTTTTACTATTTGTGTCTCTTTTGTTTGTTCTATATCCTGTGTCTAATTGTTGATTATGTCTTAGTGTGTGTTTGATGTTTGTCAGTTAGACTAATGTCCAGTGACTGATTGTTGGTTATGTCTTAGTGTGTGTTTTATGTCAGTCCTTGTCTTGAAGTATGAAACTTTTATGCTGCTATCTTGGCCAGGACTCCCTGGAAGATGAGATATTGTATCTCAATGGGACCTTCCTGGTTAAACATGAAATAAAAAAAAAATAAAAAAATAAAAACTTAACAAGCATAAGA
The DNA here is from genome assembly GCA_030264315.1 of Sardinella tawilis. Classification (NCBI taxonomy): domain Eukaryota; kingdom Metazoa; phylum Chordata; class Actinopteri; order Clupeiformes; family Clupeidae; genus Sardinella; species Sardinella tawilis. The sequence goes on from JASCQY010000010.1 coordinate 18,787,334, forward strand.
AACCGTGTTCCTGTGATTTCCATGTGATTTATGGTACTCTTTTTTTAGTACAATTTATTATTGCATAATACTTGCAATAATCGCATTATCGCAATAATTTCTCTTGCAATAATCACACCATCAAAATCTGTAATTGTCTCATACCTAATTGAGGGTTGGAGTAAAGTGCTTATGCGAACCAATAAAAGTGATGTGTCGTGTGTCCGGTTGATGGGTTGGTGGGTGATGGAGAGGAACGTTATATGTGGGGAGCTGTGTGTCAGGTCCATGAAAGTATATGGAGTGGGGGGTGATGTAAAGATGTAAAACTTGTAACACAGCAAAACAACAATTTGCTTGAAGAATTTCCTTTCAGAGTCACTCAAAAAAGTCATGGGTTTGTGTTTGATACACCATTTCACCAAGCGTCTTGAGAATCGGGTTTGTTACTTACTTGCATAGTCCTACACAGACACTTCAGACCAATTAAAAAGATGAAGTCTGAGAAACTCTTGTAAACTGTTCTGTACAGGTGGATTTTGAGAGCAGTGTGGCTGAAAACCGTTTTACCATCAAGCCAAATGTGGACCCAGCAGTTGACGAGAGTAGGTACATTTGCAATCAAAATTATTCAGACTTATTCGTATCATATTTCATGCTCCAGATTCAATGAAGGGAATGAAACAAAGTGCACACTGTTTGAAATGAAGCATGTAATAGTTCAGTGCAACAGTTAGACTGTCAGTACCATGTTTAGCACAATATTTAGACTGTACGTACTCTTAGCATTTTATTGCGTAAATATTATATGGTTGTATATGGTATGTATTGTCTCATGTATTGTTAAAGATACTGTAGACAGATAATGTGCCTTTACAGTCAGGTGGTCTTCTTGAACACTGTGTGGTTTTACTCTATGCATACCAGGAAAAGGGTTTTCTTTTCATTTAATCACTGATTTAAATAACAAGACTCACTAAATTCTATTGGGACTTCATCTTGAATCATGTTTAATGGTCAGAGGCATTTTAAAGCAGTTACCTTTATTTTTACAGCAGTTCCGTACTGGATTAAATAGTTTCTCTTTGAGGCTGCATTATTTCCTGTCACTTTCTTCTTTACCACGCGTGCAAATAATTGTGAAGGGTGCTGGATATAATGCAAATAAAATATCACATTCCCTTTTTTCTCAGAGAAGAGAAGAATGATGGGACTGCCAGATTTTCTGACAGAAGTTGCTCGCACTGAGCTAGAACACCTGGATTCTCGGATTCCCTCCTGTTGTGTTATCTACATCCCTTTGGTAAAACAGGAAGTGACTGATAACTGCATTAAAGGAGACAGAATGGAAAACCATGTTTGCTTTGGCTTTGATGAATTACTGCAGGAAAGCTTGTACATGTCCAAAGAGCTCTCATGAACACGAGGTCCTCTTTATGGAGATCTTGTGCTTAGAAATAGCCACTAAAACATGGACCAATGAGAACAAAGCCTGCAAGTGATGTCACATAGCACAAAGTCATTGTAGTTTCATTGTGGTTGCCAGAGAGGACAATTGACCGATCAAACTCCACCCAAGAACTGCAACTGACCAATTATACGCATAGCAACGCAACATGGTAACGACGAAGTCTGTCAAGCTGCTAGCTCTTTACAATGGTATGCCTATGGCTTTGCTTGACGGAAATAGCAAGGGAGGCGTGGCTTTGCGATCGGTCAATTGCCATTTAGGCAAAAGGATCATTTCAATGCATGCCCTTTATATAAGGCTTTGAGGCTTGTAAAATGGCTCTTGAGCTAATTAAACATACAGTAGTCATACTGTATATCATAGGACAAGGTACTATACTCCATTCGTCCATTCTGTGTCACCTTGAAATGTTAGATTCTCTGTTTCCATTTTCCTCCCACAGATCCATTAGTATTTGTCCTCTTGCTGCTGTCTATATTCTCATAGATTGGGTTCCTGCTCTCCATTCCCCGACTGACCAGCATGGTGCAAAAAGAAGACTTTGAGATTGATGGTCTTGACTTTATGGTCAGCTGGCTTGTCTTGGGTTGTGCTATTTACTGTATTGGGAATGAATAAGACTGTAATTGGGACGTTGTATCATTCCTCCAACACCTCTTAGCTGTTCATCAGTAAACTATAACCTCTCGGGTAGTATTGCTGAAATGACTTGTGTCTATATTCTGCTGCAATAGTTTTTTGCCTTTTCTGACATTGTTTTGATAAAGTTTGCATTACTTCTTCTGGGTGTAAGTAAAGGGATGTGCTTATGCTTTATATGTTTGAATAGTTCCTGTCGGGAGAACGTTTGCATTATCGGAGTGAAAAAACCAAAGGTCTTGATGATCTATTGGGGGACTTGCACTGTGATATCAGAGGTAAGATATACAATTAGGATCATTTGTCTACATTCTGAAATTTTTCACCACCCATATTTTTTTACATTATGATGTTGGGCCAGTATGCTTCAAGAATTTTTAAAGCTAAAATTAGCTCCTCACTCTTCAGAAACAAACCATTTTATCGAACCATTAACAGTACAATACTACACAATTGTTTTCTCTTAAAAAAGCTATTCACAAAGATGTTGAGACTTGCTGTACATATATCTAAACACATTTCGGCTGACATCACTAAACAGAACTTTCTTAAAACACATCCATTTGACGTGATTCTGCTGCCAACTCAACATGCAGTATGTACTCACAAACAATTATCCAAAAATGTACCTATAACACATTTTACTCTGGGTTTTTCCTTTAAAGACCCGGCTACCAACATAATTTTGCTTTTGAATGGAAGGTTGATTTAGAAAAAGAGTCTTGATAGCTTAATAGCTTTAAGATTCTTTGTGTTTTTATGTTCAGATCTTGAAACCTCAGTGATGACGCAGCTGCAGAATGTGGTCCTACAGCGCAGTAGCTGCCTGTACAAAGTGCTATCTCTGAGTGCTGAGCTGGACTGCCTGATGGCTATGGCCCTGGCCTCTCAGGAATACGGTTACAGCTGCCCTACGCTCTCACCGCACAGTTCAGTCAGACTCAGCCAGTCCAGGTCAGAATAAAGGTGGACATCTAATGGAATAAATGACTAAATCTATACTGCATCCATATCATTTGATATTTCTGTTTGTGTTTGTGTGTGTTATCTTTTTCTTAGACACCCTCTGTTGGAATTATGCTGCCCAGTGTTTGTATCTAATCCACTAGTAAGCACAGGCACTGAGGGAAAGGTGAAAGTAGTGACTGGACCCAATTCATCCGGCAAGAGTATCTACCTCAAACAGGCATATGCACACCTTGGTTGTCACACATCATCACTTTGTCACTTACCACCTCCAGACGACAGTTTACACTTAATGCCCTAGTGATTCAATATTAGCCCTAATCTGCATGGATGTACTCTGGTGTGTGATTGTTTCCAAACCTATTAGTAGTGAAAACACCTCCTGAACAGGATGCCTTTTTGTGTTGTGTAGGTAGGCCTCATCGTATTCATGGCTCTGATTGGATCAGATGTGCCAGCGAAGGAAGCAGAGATTGGTCTGGTGGATGGTATTTTCACCCGTATGCAGAGCCGTGAATCTGTATCCATAGGCCTCAGCACTTTCATGATTGATCTCAATCAAGTAAGCAATACTTTTTCACTTTCTGGCCACAAACATTGAGGGGCAATTACACACAAAGTGGAACTTTTTTCCCCCTTCGTCCATAACAGCAATGTAAATATGAAATTTAAAGATATCAAGGAATTTATTCTTCACATACATTGAAATACTGATGTAAAACATGTAGTGAAATTACTTAAAAGACAAAAGAGACAGATTACAGAAAAAAGAATAAGGCTAGGCTGGTTTGTGTGCAGCACTTCATTAGACCATGGCCGCTCCAAAGTTGGGAGGTGTAGACTGGGAACCGTCAACAGCCAAATTGGTCCAGGTGTTGGTTTAGCGACTGTGGTTGTTTTGAAGTCAGGTGTCATATCAGATAGGCTACAGGATGGGCTTGTCTTCAGGCAAGATGTTGTACCCGTGGCGCAGACCACTGTGTGGTGACCACCGCACAGTCCAAACGATCCGCCTTCGTCCGAACCTGGCCAGTGGAATGTACATGTAGCCCACTGTGGGAACATGGCTCCTATTGCATTCGAATCCGCCGTTACTCCACATTACTCCATTTCGCCGTTCCTTCTTCCAAGCCTTCACATCAGTTTGTTGCACTCCCTCTCTGCCACAGACAGTTAAGAGCCCTCAGCTCCGCAGATACAGCCGCCCGGTGGATTTTGAGCTTCGACTTTAGCCAAACAGACCATCTGTCGGAGCACATTATTTGAAAGTGCTGCCACCCAAAAACAAAACAGGTTTAAACTTTGAAAATTGAAGGAAAGCAACCAAAAAAAAAAAAAACTAAAAGTCACAAAAAATAAAAAGGCATAATCCATCATATTGCTAGATTTGCAAAAGAAAGAAACAGGAAAATAACAGAAACAGTGAAAAAAAAGAGAGTTGCAGCAAGGCTGCCACAGTGCCGTCAGTGCCACAGCGCCATCACTATAGCAACGCCTGATGTTTACATTATACAGTAGTACACTTGGTTACACATAATGTTGCTCAGAAATGAATATAGAAACATTTTGGGTAACACTTTATTTTAAGGTTCACATATAAGCCACTAATACATACCTAATTGATGCCTGTAGTGACTTGTAAGGCATGTGTGAGGCAATACCATTGTTAGGCGTATATTAAATATACCATACCATACCAATTTGTTAGGCGTATATTAAAAAAATCTTGTTTGTGATATATTAGGCCTTTATTCTTGATATAATCTTAATAATGACCTAATAGAGTGGAATGAAGTCATTGAAAATAAATCCTGTGAACATTCCTGCCATGATTTAGTAACAGTTTATAAAGACATATTATCAAAATACACTAAGACACTGACACAGAAACAAAAAACAAAAACAAATCTCCCCTGGTTTAACAATGACCTGTGGGGCCTAATGAAAAAAAGAGATGCTGCCCTTAAAACATTTTTAAAATCAAGGCTATATACAGATAATCTCATTTTTAAAAGTTTAAGAAATAAAGTGGTGGCACAGCTTAGAAAGGCAAAAGCAAACTTCTTTCTTGACCTCATAAGGGACGCAAAAGGAAATAGTAAAAAATTGTGGAAGAACATTGACAAACTTCTTGGTAAGGAAACCCGCAAGTGTGGTAATATTGAACTCAAAATAGACAACAATATTGTCACAGACAGCCTGGCTGTTGCAACCCATTTTAACAATTATTTTATTAACTCACTGCAACAGTTAGGCCAGAGGGTTGGAAACACAATTACCTCACAATTACCCTTAGATGCTGTATCTACATCGGCATCATTAACCCTGGTACCCGTAACTGAGTCAAAGGTTGCAAAAATACTCTCTACATTCACAAATAGCAAAGCCAAAGATGTCTACGGAATGGATAGTGCCATGATAAAACAACATCAAGCATGCATTATTCCACCCTTGACTAAATTAGTCAACCAGTCTATTGATGAATGCACTTTCCCTAATGTATTTAAGCATGCCATAATAACACCGGTGTTTAAGTCAGGAAACGCACAAGAAGTTTGTAACTATCGGCCAATTAGTATTCTCCCGACCCTATCAAAAATATTCGAAAGGGTTGTGGCTGAACAACTCACAGATCATCTTTACAATAATGATCTGCTACATCCAATGCAATTTGGCTTCAGGAAAAAACATTCCACTGAAACCGCCTGTTGCTACTTCATTGAGAAGATAAAAACCAACCTTGATAAAGGAGGAGTGGTGGGAGCAGTCTTCCTTGATCTGCGCAAGGCATTTGATACCGTGAACCACGAGAAGCTAGTAAAAAAATT
>JASCQY010000010.1:18847593-18858774 GCA_030264315.1 Sardinella tawilis
CGTTTAATGTTGCAATTATGCCTCAGATATTTACATTTGTAGTCACTGAAGTTGCTGCAAAACCACCACTGCTGTCCACCATTTTTTTTAAAGATTTGAGAGACGAGAGATCGTGCTGCATCATGGGGTACAGTGCCTGAAAAGTGTGGTCCGTTTGTACACTAGCGAATTTTCCGCCATTAGTGTAACATCCAGGAAACTTCTGCATATTGGCAAAATCATATTTTTCGCACACTGCATGCTTTTTACTACTTTACATCAGAATCAGCACGCGAGTAGTATGTAGCACGGAATTTCGAACACAGCAAGGTTCGGGCCCATTGTGGCATGCCGCAGAATTGCAGCGAACACACAAACGCACATACATACAAACAAATCCGATGATCACATAACCTCCTTGGCGGAGGTAATAAACATCTAATTATGAAAAGTAGCAGACTCTTCAATTTATAATCATAAATTAAAGCGATACACCAGCAGATATCAATTGTAGGTTTTATTTCTGCATGGAAACGAGTCAAACTTTGTCATGGAGAGAATTATGCATTACTTGATCCCAGCCGGAGTTACGGCACTCCTCTCTTTTCTAGCCTCATAACGTTTAATGGGAGTGATCCAGCACTCTCGCAGACGCAACCAAAATGCTATTTTTAAAACACTTAGAATGTTCGAAATCACATGAAACTTCCTACAAAGTATTATCAGGGTCTCTACTTATAAACTCAAGCAAAGACAATGCTGTTGGTGCACTAAAATACTTAGTAATACGAATGTTTCTGGAGACAGTGGAATTTTGCCTCTGTATTTGACCCAATGGTGAAGCACACAGCTACCTAGTGCCTGTCACAGTGGTGGCGCCCTAACCAGTAGGCCACGGCATCTCTCCCACAGTTAGCGATCCATCGTGCAGTAGAGATATGCTGCAGACAGACTCAGAGTCTGGGCAATCTGTGCCATTGGATGCCAGCAGGCTTTACTGGCTCTGGTGCTATAAGCATTGTAAGTCCAACAACTGGGCTACCTCTCTAAATGAAGGAGATTGCACAAAAACAGTTTACGCTGGGACACTGTGTGATGGGTGGATGAATGGGGGTGGGACCATTTATCCATGTGTGTGTGAGTGAATGTGGCAGGTAGCTTACATCTGTCTTCATGGGGGAGAGGGAGGTGGTGGGTGTTTGGTGCTATCCTACTGTCTTCATGAGAGAGAGAGAGAGAGGGGGAGGGGGTGGAGGGGTGAGTCTACTGTCTTCATGAGAGAGAAGGAGAGGGGGTGGGCAATTGGTGTACCTCCATTCAAACTCATTATCATATAGCCTGCGAGTGAATGTGCATGACAAGCAGACCCTCTGCATACATACACACACACACACCTAAGTTAATTATTATTAATAATAATATTAATATCATAATAATAATAATAATAATAATAACAATAATAATAATAATAATAATAATAATAATATGTACTGTTTTTGATCATGTGAGGGAAATTTCGTTTCTGCCTTTAACCCAATTGTAAATTAGTGATCACACACAGCACAGCACACAGTGAGGTGCAGCTCACTTTAGCCATTGTCCACTGACTGGGAATGGAATGGGTCACCCTCCGGTTCCAAGTCGGCAACAACCCTAACCAGTATTGGCCATCATCATGGCATGACTTTAGCTGCCTACTCCAATTCTTTCGGTCTCCCCACCCTACGCATATGTAGCACCGGTGCTTGGCCCAAGTTGTCAAATCGCAGTGTGCACAACATCTGTCTGCAGCTAAGTTTGGGCGAGCAGCATATATCTCTATTTTTAAAAAAATCTAAATGCAATCCCACATAGATGTTTGAACATTAAATTGCAAAAATAATTGACTGACTTATTATTGAAAACTGAAATTCTAAATTAATTGCCATTTGAGTTTTGAGACTGAAATACCACAGCAAAATAGAATGCAATACCACCTTTTTTAGATATTTACGTATTTGCATTAACTATTATTCAAGAAAGCGCATATAATTTTCTCAGTGTGTTCAGTACTGGTAAAACAAGCATACATGTAGGCTACTTGGACTCCAGTGGGTTATTGCTTTTCTAAAAGAGTTACCACATGGCATGATTTCATGAAAATATTACACTACAATGAGAAATGTAGCCATTTCCATGACCTCTGCATGCGTAGAATTTTCGTCCAACATCCCAGTTCAATACAATGTAGGCCTACTCTTAGATATAGCTTATTTGATGGTTTGGAAACAAATCAGTGTCTTGATTGCTTTATTTCAGCCACACAGATTTTCTGATTATAGTGTATTAGGTGTTAAACATGGATTTAAAAAAAAAGCATGAGAATGTTTAACATGTCAGTTACTAGGCCTTTGTAGGCACAGGGCAGCGAAAAATGACCTTGCTTGTTGAAAACAAAGGGGAAATAAACCCATTTGTAGCTCCTCTGAAGGAAGCCTATTAATGTCCCTTAGGGAATCCCACACAATCCTGATTGACAGTTAAATGAAACTCAACAAATACAAAGCAGCCAATCGGAGAGGGTTCCGGCTGTTTCGATGGGCGACATGAGAGACACCGTCGAATGCAGTGCAGTAGCCTAGGTTATGAGGAGAAGAAGCATTAAACGAGCGCGCCATCTATGCACACGTTATCATGTTTGAAGTTACTCAGGTGATGCTCACATGAAAACATTGCCTCGGTAAGTTAAGATCTGTTCCTCACGATTTATTTACATGTTGCAGTGGTTAAAATTAACCCGGTTGACAGACGATGAACGCGTTATTTCAAGGCCGATTGTGTTCGGAACTGTGTCAAGGTGGTAAAATAGCCTATTAAACTGGCTAAACTAGGATAAGATACGTCAACCCCTCGTTCTCTTTGGCGACTGAGTTCAATTTGATCCCGGGCTTGTTGTGACTTTTAACGAGCTCAATACATTTTTAAAACGTTGATTTATTTAAGAAATATTAATACTTACATGCATACCTAATAGTAAATCAGTTGTAAAAGTTAATGCACGTTTTTATTCCTCAACGCAAATTCAGCTTTTGATTATTTTAAGGGCGGATGGGACAGCACCATGAAGAGGCATATAAACAGTTAGATGGGACAAAGAACATGGATGGATTTTACCACCAAAAAGTAGCCTACCTCTCAATAAACCTCATGTGAGTCAGATAAAATCGACCAGCAACAATTTTGATACTAGGCCTTAAATATTGTTTGATGGCATAGACTATAGCTTAATGAAAATACTATATGAACAAGTGATCAGATTTATAGCCTACAGGAAACATTCTCTCTTAGGCTAAACTGTTATCTAAGTCTATTAAGAAACATGGTGGCCAAATATCCTGCATAATTTTTGTCATGTGGCCCAAATTTTTTTTTTGTTTGTATGTTCTATTGATATTATGATTATTGTGATTATTATGATTAGGCCTATTATTATTACTAGTCTATTATATATCCCATAAGTTATATTGTGAAATTATCTGTGCCAGTTCCTTCTCAGCAAAAGCCAACATCATATTTCTTCTGTAGCCTATTTGTATGCCCCACCCCCATGACTTAGAATGCATAGAGAGAGACTTGTGAAAATGGTGAGAATCCAGTCAATGTCAAAAAGCCAAAACGCATTTGTTCTTACCTGGCATTAGGTAAAGGGGTAAGGATGGAATTAGGATGAACTCTAAAAGTCCATTTGACAAGTTGATTTGCAATCTGGTTAGCTGGTTGCTTTTCTAAACTTCATCTAAACCCCATCAATGAGGTCCAAAGTCAAATGTATATGTTTCTATTTTGTTTCAGATCTACAGTACTTCTGGATGTTGAACAGTTGCCGGAGACCAGGCTGTGTTCAGGTAGGTGTTTAGGGGGCACGGCGGAGAGAAAGAGTGATGTCCACGTTTGGACTGGATGTTTAGTCAAATGAGTTAGTTGCAAATGAAACTGATGAGAGGGCTGGTGTTTGGAATCTGAGGTTTGTTTGTGTCTGTGGAGCATGAGCATCAAGTTGTCATTGTTCCAGCCTATTAATGTCTCGACTAGAATCTGTACATGTAGGCACCATGTGTGGCATTAGGCTAGAGAACTTTTGAAGCAGCAGCTGAGAGGACTACCCAAAGTGTCATCAAATATTGCCCTCTTACCGAACAGCATGCTTCAATCCCCTTTTAACTCTTGGCAAACACTGCATCCCAGCTCACTTGACTACTGTACCGGACCACCTTGTACTGCTTTCTTCAGTTTTGTGATTGTGCCCTCTACTTAGTGTATGTCTGCTTCTGTTCTCTTAATCTTTCTTACAGTATTTTCTCTTTTTCTCTCACTGAGAGGGAGTCTCAGTCTCCAGTGCTGGGGATTAATTGTTGCCATTGTCCCTTTTACTGTTTTGGATCCATTTGGATCCGTTTGAAAGTCCATCATTTTGCCACCAGTGTGGACTTTTTTTCTTCATTTGTTTATTCTCTAATGGCAAGATTGGCTGACTTTGGGGTAATTCGAACAAGATGCTTCAGGACATAAGCACCAGTGTCTTCTTTCCTACCAGCTTGCAGCGCAGACCTGTAGGTTAGTGAATGCTCATTCCCATTATAAATATAATTCCAGTCAGTTTTGTGAGACTATATATTTTCTGTTTATTACCTTATGTGAACAAACTCATTATTCAGTGGTTGAAGTTTTAGTGTTTTTCCGTACAAAAATATCGAGGGAAGTCTTATATCCTATGTATATTCACAAATTAATTTGTAACATGAAAATATATTTTTTTGTATTTACTTTTAGAATATGTAAATTTGCAATTTGCTTAAGTGTCATGAAGTGAATACAATACATGTTATGGATGAAATAGCATTTTTGAACACCAAGTACAAATTATCAAAAGAGAGAGTTTTTTGCATTTTACAATTTTACAAAATATATTTTAAGCAAATATGATATAGAATATGGATACATAGAATTATGTTATTCTATACTTATCTTTGTAATACGGTAGGCTATTTTAGAATTTTATATTGACAAAAAAGACTAGTGAAAATCATGTCCAAATATTAGGGAGAAATGCCCCATAATCAATACAGAATATGTATTTGATGCTTGTGTTTTAAATTCAGTTATTTCATTTGTACTTTATTGCATATGCTGTAGGTGTTTTACTTACTGAAATATCAGCTCCTCATTTTGGATGCACAAAAAGCAGATTTGACCAAAGCCAACAGATGAATGGGGGCCACTAACTATTCCAATAACTTATTTCCTTTTTCATGAACTTAAAATACTTTCAATTTGTTTTAGGTAGATGATAAGATATTTAAAGTGAAATGGGTGCTGCTCAAAAATATTTTGGGTGGGCATTTTTCATGCCCTATTTCAGCTGTACATTGTATAGCCTTATCACCAGGGGGCATCTTAAAGAATAAGACATCTTTTAAATATTTTAGTTGCTCTGCAAGGAAGAAGTGTCCCAATGTAGATATTCCTGAAAGAAATATAATCCTGCCGAGCTCATATCACTGAGATGAACATCTCAACTGTGTAATTTTAAAAGATGACTTCCTGTCTATTAAAGTAAAGGAAAGAGCTACATTACCGCACCCATGTGTAAGATTGATTGGATCTTGTAATTGGAAATAAGAGATCATTATGGAGACGGATTGTACTTCAGATAGCATGCTAGTGCTTGATAGGTCTCTAGTTTTAGCTTTAAAAATTACAAGATAAATGAAAAATAGCTAAAAAAAAATCAAGGGATGATTTAATGTTCCACAACAGTGCGGCATTGTTCTCATCTGATGTTTTAGATGTTATTTAACATGACCTATACAGTATACTAAAATTGATTGATTAGTAATCAAATAGTTATAGTTTGCGAAGAAAAATACAAAATATAAATGTCACTAAAAACATCAATGGCTATGCGTTCATAATCACAACATAATCATATTCATATCAAGCAAGACTATCAAACATTTTTTTTCAGTTGGCCTTCATCACCACCTCTATAATATTTCTCTAAAGATAACACAGTCCATGCCAGGATCCCAGCTGTTTCTCCCCTTTCTGTTCCTCTGCTTATTGTCAATGGCTGCAGAGTTCTTAGGGTGGCTATCTCTTCTGGCACGCGTCCCCCTCCACCTAGCCTGCATGGTGGGCGCACTTTGTGTCCTCTGTCATTCTCACTTCAATGCTTTCAATGCTTCAATGCTTTAAACAGCCACACAATCCAATTCTGATCACATTTACTTATTGATGTTTCATCTTTTTCTTTGCTGAAATGTCAAAAATGTTTGTATTTTTTTTTTACCCTAGGAACATAGCCTACCTCATGCTTTTGAAATCTCTTTTCTTAATAAGGGACTTCAGATGTGTATGAAACTGATTGTAAAATTTAATAGTGGAACACTTATATGAATAGTTTGCATTGAACTTACAGGGACACTTGAGTCTGTGTAAATTTGTGATGTCAACAAACATGTTGTGAGGTGAGGTCTTAAAACCTCGGTAATTTAAACAAAATGTTCTTTATAAAATTCTGACCTCAAACTGAGCTCTTGAATGTTTGGTCACAGAAAGCCAGTGGTGTGTAAAGCTCTATTCATACTGATCATATGTTGCAAATTGCAATTTGACCCATTTCATATTTGTGTAATATTCCATTAGCCTTCTCTTATCTTTTCTGCTCTAGCTCTGGAGATCGATGAACAGTTTGTTCCAGACTTTCATAGTGAGAACTGTGAGTAAGAGTTGACTTTTTTATGAGACTTAATAATGTATGTAAAAGGATTCAAAATATTTTACAAGATATCTTTTGTAAAATGGGCTAGATATTGTGTTAATTAATCTAGCTTTTAATGACGTCCTACTTCTAGTTTTTGTGTGGAATATTTTTCGTATCATGTCATTTGACTGGAATTACAGCTTCCTCTGGAGGCTTGTTTTCTTGATCAAATATTGCCATTCTGCTGAGGTGGCCGCGCTGGCATGGATGGTGCGTCTAGAGTTGAATTGACAGAGGTAGACCAGGATAGAACAGTGTTTTCAAAACTAGGAAGACAAATGTGAGCCTCAAAGTATAGAAATGTATGTGGTGCATAATCTGTTCTGTCGACTTTGGATGAAAGCAACAATGTCATGAATGGATGTTACTGTCAGTGACTATGAAGCTCTGGATTTAACATTATTTTACTGAAAGCTTTTAAGGCTTTTTTGCACATTTCTCATTGTGAAACAGAGTTTGTCTTTACATATATTTTATTAACTTATATTATGTTGCATAATACTATTGTAGGCCTAATTCTTAATTACTAAGTTACAATCATCTTTCTTTCTATTAAACTATTTGTCTATTTGACATTTAGGGTGCATACTGTAGTAATATGTTACAGTAACACATACCACAGACAGTCTTCTTTAAATGGACATAGGAAGTGCAGTTGGCATAGCTGTGGGCATGCAGCACAATGGCAGTGCCAGCTTCGGAAGTGGCATTGACCATGAATGGCGTGGCAGGGTGCAATGTGAGCTTATGTTTTAAAAATTAGCCAAGAGGGGGCATGTTGTACAGTACAGTTCACCAAAACAGGGTGTTACACTCTGATTGTCTGTGTTTAAAACCTTGTCCCTTCTTAATGTTAAAAAAAACATAAATTATGAAGCTTCCATGACTACTTTGACTTCCACAAATGATATACTGTATTTGTGCTGTACAAGTCATATCATTTTAGAGTCAATTTTTATTATGTCAAATCTCTATCATAGCTCTAATTAACTACAACCATGCTTCTGCTGCCTTCAGAGTAGACACATTACAAGGTTCCTGAGATGAAGTGTTTATTACTGTTGAATTGCAGCTTATCGTTTTGTCACTTGCTTTACACTTGCTTATTCTACATAAAGAAACATTGGCATAAAATAATGAAATGATGCATACTTTATGTATAGGGCTACAGTACATCGTTTTAGTGTTTGGATCAGTGGAATGGCACTGTAATATGCATGGTAATGTTTGCCTTGCTGTTGCATGAAATGTACGACAGTGTTAGCATGTAGCCCTGATGGGACAGTGCGGAGCAGATGGACAGGGGCGATGGAAGTTAGGCTCAGAGTGGGCAGCCACAGCACCCCCATATGTGCCAGCCGTACTGCAGGCAGGGGCTGAGGTGTTCTACACTCACTATCACTTTTAGGCACAGCTAGTGCCATCTTGGCTATTATTAGTCCTACTAAACACCTGTGAAGAGAGAGATATCCTTTACTTTATACAGATATATATACACACACACACACACACACACACACACACGCAAGCACCTCAGAATTTCCAGTAGGCCTATCAAAAGATATTTAAACGATTGCAATATGCAGCATTAGCCAGTGCTGGGGTATCATTATGAATGCTATATCAATCACCTTATCAATTATCTCAAAAGCATCTTGTTTTGAATTGTTTTCTACATTTACACAGTGTCGAGCCATTGGAATGTGCATTATTTGAACCTAGAGTAATTTGTTAGAGAATCAGATTCAATGAAAAACATTCATGGCTAAATTTTATACTATCCATTATTGTATGGGTTTTCAGCAGCCCACATAATGTTTCTGGGAAAAATAAAATGTAGTTGTTTTACTATCTATACATGTTATTGTTGTTTTCAAGCCTTACATATTTGAGCTGTTCAACATCAAGAAGATCAGCCCTTATCTCAAGCAGCCCTTCATCTCAACAGGCTATGCATCTCTATGTAGACTGCTACTGGGTTATTTTGGTGCAGTTTTGGGTGGCTTGTCTACGTGTGGTGTCATCTTTTGCAGATGATTCAATATCGCAGCACATAGAGCCATAGAGCATTACAGGACGAGTGTAGAACTGAGACACCAAATTAGAATTAGCACTAGAAATAAATTGCTGTAGCTAAGAGGTTTAACTTTTCTCTTCCTCTTAAACTGAATGGGATTTATTTTAGCATGATGTTATAAATATTGTGTAGTATAATGTTTCTGACTATAGGTAGGTGCCATATTACTATAAATGTAGTGGCCTTGATAAGACCGTAAGTAGCCTCTTAGATAAAAGTCTATATACAGTACATGTAAAAATGATACATGTATTATACTGTAGGCTATAAATGTATAATAGATGATAAGATCAAATTTATTGTCCCCAAATACGACATTTGTCGAGAGATAACAATTTTCACTTCTCATGTTCAACAAAGGAACACATGGCACATCTTGAACCCAGATTAGAACAAACATGCATAATTCCTAGCCTGATAACGTGACAAAATTGTATTTTACAGTCCTGCCTGGCAAATCAGTTAAAGGAGAACGCCGGCGCGTCCGAACCTATATTCCAGTGGAAGCAGTGGTCGAGTACAACGAGCTAATAAAAAATGAGCCGAAACGATGCTACCTGAACGGAGTTATGGCAGTTTTAGCGAGGCAGCAAAATAGCGCAGCAATGGGGAAAGGCAGCTTCCGTAGCTTTTACGTTAGATGCCTGCCCCCATAGGCTACGCTATTTTGTTGCCTGGCTAAAATCAATACAACCTTCATCTGTATGCAATTTGTTCAGACAAAGAACAATGCATTTTAAAGAAATAAATAACAGTAAAACAAATCATATCTGTCACAATTATTGGCACCCCTGCTTTTTGTACATTGTAAAGCCAATAATGCAAGTGTTAGCAATCTCTTTAGCATTCCACAAACTTACGCTATAATTCAAAGTCCAGGGGACTGCAACAACCGTGGTGTAGGCTTGACTTAGGGATCAGGTTTTGTTGATATGAACTCAGTTTTGATTTAATAACATGGCTGGATGAGGCAAGTATGATTGACTTTTGTTTCGACAGTAACGGACATATTTTGATTTCAAATATAATAGTGTTCACCCTAGTGAGATTTCTTGGGCTTTTGGAATTAAACCAACCCTAAAACATCACAGATGTGCCACTGTAATAATTATAATGCAGAGAGTTATTTTAAGCCTATAGTAATTTTACTACACTCTTAGCCCAGCATTAGTCAAAAAGCTCATTTTTTATCCTGACCATAACACATGATTCTAGTAAATAAAAACAGTAATGAAATGACAAAGAAGCCAGATAAAAATATAGCCCTATATAAAAAATTATACTTTATCTGTACTTTTCCAAGATGCACTTGTCTATCAAGTGCATTTTTTGAGACTTCTGAAGCACCACTAAAGCATTACTCGAGTATACTTGCATCATAATAAGTATGCTAAAATGGCACCACTTGTTCAAACTAAGCACACTAAACTCTTTAGGGTTGTATGGCCAGTAGGATACACTGTAAATACACTAAAGTGAACTGACTATTTTGTACAAGTTTATTTTGTGTTTTGTCATAACTTTTGTCATAACTTAATCGGTGTTATTATAGCATCTCTTTTCTCTTTAATAATGCACTGTCTGATAGTGTTTTAAAGTCTATTATTGTGAGGTATATTAAATTATAGTACTCATAAATGTCCCTATTGTGCTGCTCTCTGTACCTTGACTCAAAGTAGTCAGTGGGGGTGCTACCTTTTCTACCACCTACTCCAAGGAGCAAAGCACAACCACCAATAAGGCTCAGAATCATAGAAACAAAAAGAGTTCAAAAATAGCACATTTATTTGTACAAAGCACATAAAAAGGTCTCTGGGAGTGACTAATTGGTTATGGAAGCATTAAGCGGTGCTAGCCTGGCTATATAGTGGTAGCCCTGAAGAGGCTTTATGTCCCTGGACTCAGATGATAGGGCCATCTTGGTCATAGTGATCACACTACACAAAGAGAGAAATAAGTATTGAATGCATTTTTTCCAGTATTTGAGGTCACCAGGCACTAATATTTCCCAGGAAATCCACATATGAAGAAATAAGAATGTAAAAGCCTAAAAAATAACATTAGCCCCGTGGGCTGAACCTGGTGCTAGAACCTAAGCCCAGCCCTGGTAGGAGTTTATGCTAGACTGGTCTGGGTTAGGCTGGGCTAAAGTGGGGTGATCACTAATGGAGATACATTTAACGATCAGTCTCGGAGATTCTTGCGGGTACAGTTACCGTTACAGAATTGAATAAAAACCTACAGTGAAGGGGGGTTTGGGGGGTTTCCCCCCCAATTTGAGTATTAATTTTCAGAGTTCTAAAAATATTTTTAGATCGTTTAA
>JASCQY010000010.1:18956498-18966972 GCA_030264315.1 Sardinella tawilis
CATCTACCATAACTGATGGTTGCTGCTCTACTGATGGTTTTCGTGAAAAATACATACATACAGTTTTTTTCGTATTCAGATGTAGGCAACAATTTTGAAGCCACTGGGACACTGGCACCATGGCTGCTGTAAGTGTTGTGGCAGCTTCTTGCATAGAGTTTGCATGGCAGTATAACACGGTGTCATCAGCATACAGTTGTATATTTACATTTCTACAGACATCTGGTAGATCATTGACATATAAACTAAATAAAACAGGACCCAGTATTGAGCCCTGTGGAACGCCAGCAGAACAGGTGAGGTATGAGGACAGTGAGTCACCAATTTGAACAGCCTGTTTTCTGTTTGAGAGATATGACTTAATCCAACAGAGGGCACTGTTTGAAAAGTTGAAATATGTTAATTTTGCAATGAGTAGTTCGTGATTAATTGTGTCAAAAGCACGTTTTAAATCAAGAAATACGCTGGCAACATAGCCACCCTGATCCAACATGTTCTTTAAGTTCTCTAGGAAATAGCAGGTAGCCGTCTCTGTGGAATGAAACTTCCTAAACCCAAATTGCATAGGATGAAGAGTGGTGTAACCTTTATTCAAGTGTTCTGTCAGTTTTGTAGTAACCCATCTCTCTGCTACTTTGGAAATGAAGGGTAAAATACTTATTGGTCGATAGTTCTCAGATTTAGTTTTGTCCCCTGACTTAAAGACTGGAGTGACCCTTGCAATCTTCCATGTGGATGGTACTATGCCATGCTGTATGGATAGGTTTACAAGGTGTGCAATTGGGGCAGCAAGCGCCTCCTTGTGGGTCTTTAAGAAATCAGTAGTAAGACCAAATGTGTCTTTCGCCTTTGAACTTTTAAAGGATGATATTATTTTTAATACCTCTGGGACAGTTACTTCTTCTATGTTAAATATTGGTTTGCTTGTATCTACAGGAATATGAGGAATGTGTGAATATTTGAAGAGTTTTGTGAGTTCCTCAATTGATTCGATAAAAAATCTATTGAGCTCATTTACAATGATATCAAGGTTGTCAGTTAATGTGTCATGTACTTGTAGTTGTAAATCACCAAGATAATTAGAGCTGTCCCTTCCCAAAAGCTTATTTAGGTTATTCCATATTATCTTTCCATTTCCCTTTGCCTGTTTAATTGTCTCAATGTAAAATTCTGCTTTTGCATTACGGGTTTTCCTTATGACTTTGTTTCGAAGTGATGTAAAGATCTGTCTGTCACTAGTGGTTTTTGTTTTTAGAGATCGCTTTAAAGCACTATCTCTACTTTTCATTAAGTTCAAGATCTCACTATTCAGCCAGGGTAGATTGTTTCTCTGTTTCTTGAACTTACCCTTTTTAGTGAAATGTAGTATAATGTCATTTAACTTTTGGATAAAACTATCTGAGCTAGTCTCAATGTTATTATTGTCAAGAATATTAGACCAATCAGTATGTTTTACCTCCTCCTTTAGGATAGGCTGTTGGCCTTTGGGTATGAAATAGTAGTCACTACCTCTGGAGGATGATACCAAGTACTTTCTTGGTATTTTCCTCGCACACAGAATGAAATTGTGGTCTGACAAGCCAGATAATAGATTAAAAGTCTTAGACATCCTGTCTGGTTTATTAGTAAATATTAAATCAATCGTTGTTTTTGATGTACTTGTTATTCTCGTTGGTCCTTTTATAATTTGTGTCATACTAAATTTATCCAGAAGATGTTTAATTTTTTTTCGATCTGGCTTGATGTCCCAGTTGATGTTAAAATCCCCGAGTAAGATGATTTCCTTATTAGAATTGCAATGGGTTAAAGTTGTTTGCAGTTCATCATAAAATACATCTTTTGAACTGGGAGGTCGATACACACATATAACAGTAAAAGACATTGCAGAGCAAAGTGATATATTAACAGCAATACATTCAGCGTTGATGTCAATAGACCAGCTTAATAGCTCACACTTAAACTTTTCCCTTACATACACCAATACCCCCCCACCTTTGCCCAATTCCCTATCTTTTCTGAACACATTATAACCTGGGATACTAATAGCAGCGGTAGATGATGAATGTGTCAACCAAGTTTCTGATACTGCAAGAATATCAATGTTAGACTCACTTAATAGGTGTTCTATTTGCTCCATTTTGTTGACAATACTTCGAATGTTTATATGACCCAGCAAAATTCCCTTTGGTTTAGATCGGGAATCCCAAATGAGTTTAGCATTATTGAGGGTTTGAAAAAAGTGCATTTTCTTTTGTTTCTTAATTGCTGGGTTAAGTGAATATAACTTTTTCTTAAATGAATGGGATCCAGATACCTCAGGTGACTGTAGTTGTAGAAATTGTCCTTGATGCAGTGGATGCTGCTCAGTTTTGCCATGCAACTGAGGTAGTTTGTCAGTCTGATGTCCTTGTAAAAATCCATCTGAGTGTGAATCGTCTGATTGAGATAACCTAGTTGAATGTTGGGGTGGTGGGTGCCCAGCTGGAAGTGGTGGAGGCCCGGCTGGAGGTGATGTTGGCCCAACTGGAGGTGTTTGTGGCCCGGCTGGAGGCAGTGGTGGCCCGGCTGGAGATGTTGGTGGCCCGGCTGGAGGCGGTGGTAGCCCGGCTGGAGGCGGTGGTGGCCCAGCTGGAGGTGCTGGTGGCCCGGCTGGAGCTGTTGGTGGCCCGGCTGGAGGCGCTGGTGGCCCGGCTGGAGGTGTTGGTGGCCCGGCTGGAGGCGCTGGTGGCCCGGCTAGAGGTGTTGGTGGCCCGGCTGGAGGCGCTGGTGGCCCGGCTGGATGTTGAGGTGGCCGGGCTGGAGGTGGCGGGAGCTCGGCCTGTTGGTATGGTAGCCTAGCTAGATGTGGTAATGGCCCAGCCTGTTGTGGTGGTGGTAGCCTGAGTAGTTGTATTGGTGGCCCAGGTGCTTGTAATGTTACCCAGGTCTGATGTGGTGAAGGGACAGTTAGCAGAGATTGGAAGCCTGCTAGCTGTGATGGGGAACCAGTAGGAAGTTGAAGCTGATGTGACTGTAGCTCAGTTGGCATGAGTGAGTGCAGAGCCAGATTTGGTGTCAACCTAGCTGCTTGTGTGTTTGACAAGGCATAGTATGACTGTAGCCCAGCCTGTAGTGGTGGTGTCCCAGTTAGCAGTAATGAGAGGCCTGCTAGCTGTAGTCTGGCTAGCAGCCCAGTCTGGTATACCTGTAGCTCTTCCAAAAATGGTGGCCCAGTTAGTTGTAGCTGTTGCCAAGCTGATAAAATTACAGCCTGGTGTAGCCTATGCCAGTCTATTAATGGTGGATGTCCAGCTAAGTACAGAAATAGGTCTAGTTGTGGTAGCAGCCCAGGTGTCTCTGGCCTAGGCAGTTGTGATAGCAAGTCTATCAGTTGTGAGTGTGGCACATCCAAATAAGGCATACGAATAAACTGAGGTCCAGGATTTACTTCCACATCACCAGCCAAAAGCAGTATCATAAGGAGATGAACAGTTCCCCAAGAGGGATGAGTTGTACTTTGTTTGTCTTTACCTGGAGGTGGCCTGGCCTGGCCATGATGCAGCACTTTAGTAAACAATGCAGTTTGGCTCTGCTTGGCTGGTAACAAAGTCAAGTTATCCACTTTCCTGGGACATGTTAGACTCAAAAGAAGGTATAGAGTTATAAGAACAATAAACAGACAGGTTAATGATGAAATCCGAGGTCTTTTCCGGCGAATATATGGCTTTTCAAGCAAATACACAGGACCTGCCAAACCGTGTGTCTGCCCCTCGGCGGCCATCTTGTCTTCCAAAAAGACTACTACTACAAGACTACAACTACTCCTACAGCCTGTCCCTTGATAGTAGTGGTCAGAGAAGGGAGAGGGTTGCGCCTGAAGTCAATGACCATGTCCTTTGTTTTTGTGACATTCAGGTGAAGATGACAACTGTCACACCAAGCAGTGAAGTCATCAATAACAGGACCATGATAATTTTCACTACTGTGTAGGAGAATGACAATGACTGAGCCGTCAGCAAATTTCAATATGTGTCTGTTAGCATGCTGATTACAACAGTCAGATGTGTAGAGGATGTAGAGCAGAGGAGACAGAACACACCCCTGAGGTGAACCTGTAGAAGATGTCAGCATAGAGAAATTTTTTTACTGCACACAGAGCTCAAACGTATGTTTGTGAAGTTCAAACTCATTGCTGTATTTCAGTGCCCAGGTTGCTTGTTCTACAACTGTTCTGCCACTATTTGTGATTTATTTAGACAGTAGGTTATATTCTCTTGTTTTGACACTTGTTACATATTATTAAGATCATGGCTTACTAGGTCATTATTAATTACATCAAGAATAAAGGCCTATAAGAACAATACCTTTCTGAATACATGCTGCTGTGTCAAAAATGTTTCTGTGCCTAAAATTTATATAACTCAGATAGAATAACTAGTCTTAAATTTTGTCACTATTAAAAAGAAAGTGGTCTTCTCGCCAGCAGAGGTCAATGCAAAAATGGTTTATTGTTGTCAGACACCAACAACAGCAACCAGAGTCCCAGAGCTTCACCCCCGAACAAAGAAATGGTCCTCCCTTTTATTCATAGAGGGGGTACATGTTTTTTCCAAACCAGATAACAAAGAACATTACATACTGAAGATGGTAGCCTATCCTTAAATTCTAATATTGATCAAACTGCCATGCTGCATGGCCCTTAATTAAATCAACAAGATAGCATTTAAAATACATGAGATATCGTAGAAAACAACTAACACAATGGTTAAAGAGTTTTGGCATGATCATAGTTCTCTTAGGGTTAGATGGAGGCTAGAACTCTTATGAGACATTCAAAAACTGCTGAACTTGTGAAACAGGCCTCCTCAGCTGTGGCATAAGTGGTTTTAGAAATTAGTTAGTCTGGTACCCTTGAACTGTTTTCATCCCCAATTATAATGCCGCCACTTATTTTGAAGTTGGTTTGGCTGGCGTTTTATTAACTACTGTAGGTCGCTCCTCCCCTCAATCAGATCTTGATAATGCACAATTTTACCATCATTACTTTGCCTTCAGATCTCAGACTTCACAAGTCTCTTCATTAAAAATGCTCACAATGCCCCCATAATTTATCCTGTGTTGAAATCACCATTTTGCATGAATAGTTTTCACAATTTCTCATAACCAACATGTTGCTATATAGTCAAGGCCTCTTCTGAACTGAACAGAGTGTTCTGTTAGTAGTCAGTTTAAACATTGGCTACATACATACGGTATAATTTCCCACTGTCAGTAGTCAGTTAAACATTGGTTACATATACAGTATTTTCCACACATTGGCCTAGTTTGATTATATATTTCTACACACATCATAGATCCAATAAAATATCACTACAATGGCTAACAAATTATTGATATTGCCTAACACATGCCTAACAAGTCATTCATACAGGTATTAATTAGGTATTAGTGGCATACATGTGAACCTTGAAATAAAGGCTTACCACATCTTGAAGTAAAAGTCAAATGCCAACTGACTTTAAGCCAAACCTCAAGCATGGTTTGCCAATACATCTTTTGGCTGGTTTGTAACAATTTTTTTTCATTAGATTTACATCAGCCTAAATGTTGCTTGGCCATAGCCCTATCGATGCCAAACCTACATATATACAGCTTTGCACACTCTGATATCTCACACGTCTCAAGGTTGGTTGCCAATACACATTTCCACTTATTTTTAAGAAAATTTTTCATTATCTATTCTTATCTATTTTTATTATCCATTGTGTTTCTTGAACAATTGATTAATGCCCATTATGCCTGCATCATAAAAAATGAATTGGGATTAATCAGTGCTAAACTGGGAGAAGAAATCGATTTTCCTTTTTTCAGTTGGTGGACTATTCACAATTGTCTCATTAAGTCATTCACTTCTGAATCATGAAAATGATTGAGGAAACAATAGGCTACATTTTTTCCAATATTGCTGCAGTCATTTGGAAACTAGGTCAAGGTGGTAAGTGAATGAAAGGCTGAAAACAGGATACACTCTGCGTGCACATCTGGTAAAGCCATTTCCCTTTGTGTGGGAAAGAGGCCCTGCATGAGGAACACTGCTTAAGGATTTAGCATGCTATGTGTAACCCCCTGGAGATCTGCAGTCTTGCTGTGCATCGCCGAGTAATCAAACTTTAAGCTTACAATTAAGACAATAATGATACAATCATGTACCAAAATGTGACAAAAATGGAAATAACAAATAAGCGAAAAACTTTTACTGAGATAAAAGAGAATTAAACGTATGCTACGTATGTATCAGAAGAATTAAAAAAAAAACTTCCCTAATGGCTAACAATAAAAAAAGTTTGTACAGTATGTAAGACTTGAAAGACACAGGGAGTTCATTCTCCTGTCCTGAACATTGCCTAGTCAAAAGAAATCAGTCCACAATTACTGTTCAACAATTCAAGGGCTTTTATTTCTAACGTAACAATTATACAACTTTTAGTAAAATGTGAAACTTAAACTGAGGAACAGAGAAGATAACAACATTTGGGATAAATCATCCAAACTCAGTGAAGAAGTCTCCCGACAATGCAGATACATACAATAAAACAAATACAATAAAAGCAATCTCCATGTGATTTACAGTCAAATATTTATAAGATACAAGTAGGCTACTATTTCTCTGATCTGTGCACGCACAAATCAGTTGATTCCATATGATCAGTAGTTTGACTATAAACCAGTGGACATTTTTCTGAAAACCAAATGCTGTGTGCTGGAACCTCATCCTTTATCCAGTGAACATTATTCCTGTAGGCAGAAGTGGCTAACTCTGCATACAGTATTATTGAATGTGCAGATGTGGGGTTTCCTCCAGGGGAGCGGGGCGGAGATTCTGCTCTTGGAGGACAGCTGCAGCAGAGGTGCATTTGGCACTGAGATCCTACAGTTCCACTCCGGCTGCCTTGGCTCTGCAGATGATGGTGCTTTTAACCGACTCCACTCCTGCCTCTATGAGGTTGTCTCTAATTCTTATCTGTGGGGCCCTACTAGTGGGGGTCTGTGCAGCAAAGTCCGACTCTCCACGAGGTGTTTCTGTGCCCTTCATCTTTGACCCAAAAGCCACCTGTGATCCACCATGCAGGCATGCAGGCATCTGTATTCGGAACAACACATGCTTCTGCTCCAAAGGATATGAAGGAAGTGTTTGTCAATATGGTGAGGTATATTTGATTTACAATTCAGAGATTTATTTACAAATAAAAAAAAACATATTGTCTTTTTCACTATGACAACAGTCCTGTAACTTAAAGACTATCAAATATACTGTAATTGTATTGCAGCAAGTTGTCATCCAAAGTGTAAAAATGGGGGAGAATGTATTCGTCCAGGAAAATGTCGATGTCCACAAGGCTTTGGAGGAAAATACTGCCACAAGGGTAAAGGGTCATTTTTGTTTTGAAATGCACAGATGAAAGAATGTGAGTGTGAGTGAAATGGCATACTGAATTCTGATTGTCTAGCAGGGTGTGCGTTAATTCTTCTTATCACACGGTGGAATGGAATACTGTTTTCTGATTGGTTGAAAAGGTGTCCATTATTTTTAGATAACGGGACACCTATAAAGTAATTCTGGTAAAAAACTTTAATCACCGTTCTATACCAATGCTCTTTTGAATGGTAACTGGCGACAATAGAAAACGACAGTTGAACTAGCAAGCAGCAATGGAATCAGCCATCATCAAGCTCACTGTGGTCAGTAGGCTAAGAATATAGCACAGCAACTTAACAGGTCGTTAGCACCTTTTAAAAGTGAACTGCGTGTTTCTTTTATGTTTCAAACGCTGGTTGTACCGTGTGATAAGCAGAATAACGTCCTTCGAGGTGTCCCGTTATAGGGACATAATGGACAAGGTGGAAGTGTTCTAACAGTCCGACGGCGAAGCCGGCGACACCTCGGCGGACGTATTCCTTACGTAACGCACACCTATGAAGTAGATCTGGTGAAAAAGTGTAATTACCATTCTATATCAATGCTCTTTTGATTGGTAACCATGCCAGCGATAGTAAACGGCAGTTGAACTTGCCAGCTACAGTGGAATCAGCCATTCCTAGCGATAACCACTGTTGAAAAGAAAGTAGTACAACAACTGAACAGGTTTGTTTAAAAATTAGCTGCACCCTTTTGTACTGTAGCCTATATTTTCAACTGACATTCATTCTTAATAGCCAACTGTGTGATAAGAGAAATAACAGCCTTCGATGTGTGCTGTTATACGGAATTGATGAACTTGGCAGAAGAAAACTTCTCTCCGGCTGGTAATTCTGTATAACAGCACACCTTGTCGACTGTTATTCCTCACATGTACTACTGGACATGCTTCACAGTACTGTGTGAGGGTGGCTGCTGGAATGGTGGGGAGTGCATTGCAGTGAATGGCATTACAAAATGTCTGTGCCCTTCAAGCTGGACTGGTGCCAGATGCCATGAAGGTTTGTTAACATCTTCAGCACTTTGTCTATGGCTGCGGTTTGTGTTTGGACAACTGGACATATGGAAATGTTTGTCTGTGCTGTTTTCTTCAGCTATCTGTCCTCAAGGCTGCAGGAACGGGGGCAGCTGTGTGGCCCCAGGCATCTGCAGCTGTGCTGATGGCTGGGTTGGGGGGGCTTGTCACACGGGTGAGTGGCGCTGCCGCAATTTACACACACAACTTACCTTCACCACATGACAACATTCTAGTCCTATAGAAGCAGAATGATCATTCATTCAACTTTCAAGCCGTGTTTGAAAGTGTAAAAATATGTAGGGCTATGATGCACTAATTGAGAAATTTACTGTAAGAGGGGCAATAATACTAGTGATTGAACTGATGAATTTCTAATTTGACTCTTGACACAATTTCAAACCAATAATTTTTCCAGGTCTGTGCAGCTTACTTATTGGCATTTGAGGTTTTTTTTAGGTTGCGCATAAAACACAACTTAGAAAAAGATCAATCAGGCTATGAGATAATGCTTCATTAATAAACCTAATATTTCACCTGGAATCATCGTGGAGATATCTGACAGTAACATTTTCTATCCTACTTAAGCTGTAATACATTGCCTAGGGGTCTTATGTTTTTATGTTTATTAGGAAGGTTAAAACTTTATTAGCACCACACAATTATGTAAAGTGGTTGACCTCCTCAATAGTACCCCCAGGACTTTTAGAACTAGACCCAGTCTAATAACTTTGGGCAGTCTCCCCATACCAGGATACCACTAGAGGGAGCAATTTAACAACATACAGTACTTTAAAGACCTCTTAGTACTGTACTTCAAATGGTTATTAGACAACAGAAACAGGACATGACACAGCAGGCATGCCATAGGCATCATTGCTCTCCTGATGTTACATGACTTTCAAACTGTTTTTGATGTTAGCTTGGATGACAATAGAGCTTTGGACTGGAAACAGACTGGTTGTTCTGAGGGTATACACAGATCAGATCTAGATTTAGTACATCAGCACCTCCAATAATCAAATATGCAAATAATTCCTTGAATATGCAAATAAGAATGGATACTTTCAGAAAGAAAATGGAAAATAGAAGAAAATAGAACTACAAAGATAGTAAGTAGGTCCATAAAAACCCATCAATTAATTATTAAAATAAATTGATTAGCAGTACAAAGGATAATAAATAGATAGATAGAGGCTAGGCCTATGAAAAATGTCAAGCAAGAGCTTGGAAACAGCAAATACTATGGAGATTTTTTCCCCCTTAGATTAGCTTAAAGGAGTTATCCGGAGTGATTCAAACCAAAGCCCTGTTGTCTGAGGCTGCTCAGTGCTGTCGTATCAGAAAGACAGCAGTAGGTACAATGTAGACCGAATTCGCGAACTGGACGCTACCGCTAACAGATTAGGGCATATGAAAATGAAAAAGACATGCCCTAATCAGCGGTAGCGGCAGTTCGCAAATTCGGTCTACGTTATACCTACTGCTGTCGTTCTGATACCTATCGAAAGCACTTGCCAGCCTCAGATAACAGGGCTTCAGTTTGATTCACTCCGGATAACCAGAGGCAATTTCTGATGAGGGTAATTTGGGTGGCATCTTGCCAGTGGCAGGATGGATGCTTGAAAAAAAAGCCCTTGGACTTTTATATTGATAACTGAATGTTGAGCCATGAATTGTTTGTGAGCAAATATGGCTGCCATGAATGTGTCATGTCCTCCTCATTAACTACAGCGTCACCAAAGCTCTTAACTCCTCCTCCCTGTTTGGCAGCTGTATGCAGAGATCCGTGCCTCAACGGAGGCAAGTGTGTTTCTCCAGACGTGTGCCGCTGCCGTGCTCCATACTCTGGCCCACAGTGTACAGAGAAGAAGAAGGCCTTTTAATTTCCACTCACATTCTTTATTCTGACTAATCATTTCATTGTTAAAGGGATACACCACCTTATTTCGGGAAATTGCTTATCTGTAGTCAACCCCTAATTGAACATGAAAACACATAGC
>JASCQY010000010.1:19018191-19038865 GCA_030264315.1 Sardinella tawilis
TTATGATCACATCTACTCACTTTTTGCACTCTCCTCCTATTGGTTCACTGCCCTCGCATTGATTGACTCACAGTGGCTAAATGCAGAGGAGACATTCGACATTCCTGTCCTTGTGTTTGATGAGTTTATCAATATGTATCTTACAAATTTTGCGTCATGACACTGACAATATGCGGCCCAGTTGTGGTCCTTGGTGTAAAAATCTGGCCCAGGTGAATTTCTAATTGAATAGCCCTGACCTATGGTCTAATTATTGTTATGCTCAATAAGACATCGAGGCAGCCTAAAATTCGGCCTTTTATGATGCCTTAACAGCCTACAGGTACATTTTCAGAGAAGAAAACGAAAGTAAACATCGGCTGTTGATCGGCCGTTTCTCAAGGAAAACATCCAATAAGAAGGAAAAAAAAGCTTATCCTGTCATTTGGGATTTACTTGAAAATAATAGGACTAGGCTACTCAAAGATCTTCCCTCATTTTGCATCTAACATCTTTCGTCTATTTTGATAATAGTTCTTCCACATGAGGACAGTGGTTAAAATGATCGCGGATGGCACATTTGCCAAATTAGCCAAATTAGCCTGGACCAACCCTCCTGTCATAACTGACAAACCTACATTAGGCGCATTGGGACTTGCTATCAAGAAAACGTGCGTCTCTGGCGGAAAAAAATGAACAATGTGCTGGTACAATATGGTATGTTGCGCAGTCGCGAAAGCACATTGGTACAATATGGTATGTTGCGCAGTCGTGAAAGCACATTGGTACAATAAGGTATGTTGCGTATGTCGCGAAAGCACATTATGAGGTGCCAAGGATATAGCGTATATCCTCATTTATTACCCAGGGTGGAATCAAATATTTTCTTTTTCATTAACAGTACACTGTGCAACGTTTTTAGGTTAATATATCAGCGTCGTAGTCACACTGATGGTTAAATAGTTCATTCCGAGGCTATTTCACCGCTGTCAACCCCTTCCTATCGGCTTTACTGCACTATGCAATGTCAAATGACTCAACCCACGCGCATAGGGCAAAGCGAAAATGAAATGAAAATGAAGCCTAAATAGCGTTTATTACCTCATTAGTCAACGTAACTCCACAAAAATGATCATTGGTGGTTCGTATGACTAATCCACATGAATTGGTGAGAATGTACAATACAATGTCGCTATATTTTAAATACATTGCCGCCTGTAGGCGGGAGGCTTGCATAGTGTGCCTTTAACAAATTCATAGTGTGTTTAGTTTGTCTATTAATGCATTATTCTTGCCAGAGTTGAAGATATGAAATTGCCTAAGTCAACATGGATATGTTCATGAAATTGCCTCAGTCATTTTATATCTGTTATGATACACAATTTATTTAAATTATTAGTAGTATGTTAAGAGTCATCAATTTGTATTACCTTTTTAAACAAAAGTATCAATTAATATCATTTAGTTAATTTTTAGTGAAGTTTTTAGTGTCTCCTGAAAAGTTGGAAAAAAATGACGTAGGCGATTATTTTAATAAGGCGTTGATATGTTATGTTGATGTAACAGGAAGTAGTTGGGGACCAAGATAGAATGTTCAAGCATCGTTTTGTCCAGCTATGGAATTAGAACCTGAAAAGGTCTATTACCCAGGGGGCAAAGGGGGTTTTGCAGTCATGGACTGCTGTAAAAGGCTGTTGTACAAAAATGAAATCTATGATGTCCCAGAATCACAACCTGGTTGCACAACCCAATCGACAAGTTGCTGCTTCTGTGTTATCACCCTCTTTATGCCCCTTTATAAGTCTATGGCGAGTATTTTTCAGGGTGAGTAGGGTAAAAATTTTAACAAGTAGATATCCCCACAAAAATTACTCTTCAATGATATTCGCAAGCCTAAAGCTACCGTTAGAGAGAGGAAATGGCTGGACGAATTTAAAAGTAAAACTCAACTGTTCAGGGAAGGTGGAAAATGAGTAAATTAGCCCAAAAGCTGGCGCATTCCTTGAACACACATAAATATAAAGACATATGACAGGGCCCATTTGATGTGCACAAAGCAGTAGGAAGATTTAATCAATACTTGACAGGATACCCACATCAGAGTACAAGGTTCAAAGTCTAAAAAACAGAACCATACAAACTCTACAAAATATAACAATTACAAACATTGTCAGGAAATGACTATTGTACAATGTACAGTTCTATAATACTGTTTTGTATTTGGCACCAAATTATGTGTGCAACGAAATCATACTAAATATTTGTAATAATAAACCAAAGGCATATCCTACACCATGAAGTCACGGCAGTTTCTAACCTGTTCTTTTATCATGCACTCTCAAAGTTATACAAGCAGCACCTCAAAATGTAACATTCATTTTTTTGTGCAAGTGAGAGTATCAAAATACTATCTATTCCCTTATGTAGAACTCTAAGAACTCAACCACATATAGAAATGTATGCAAAAGTTTGGGCATCAAGTTTGCTCATTCCAGAGCAACATACCCATTTTTTAAGTCAAATTAAAAAACAAAAACAAAAAACTGAATCCATACACCATAGAGGTTAAGGATCAAAACATGTGATTTGGAATTAGCCAATTAATGAGAATTCTGTGTTGAATTCTTACTGTCACTTCAATCATGGACTCAGAATGGGGGCAGGAACCCTGCACCTTGCATTTGAAATTGGCAACACAGCATGTTTGGAGGAAAAAAGAAATCAAACGTATTAAAAGGGTAATTATGCAGATCTATGGCAGTAGCTGCTATAAATGTGCAAATCCTCAGAGGGAGACACAGAAAGTCCTTGATGTAATTTTATGCAGTCAGTTGAGAAACTGAATCCTAAATGCCAATCTCAAAGCAAATCTCAAATCACTAACAATCTTCAAACTTAATCTGCATGCTAAATAAGGCATAGTAGTGGCTAGAAATCTATGAAAAAATGTAGAAAGGCTGCACATCATTTACAGGCTCTAAAACTTGATAGTAACATTTGGACTCTTTCCAGGCATGAGTTCAAGTCGGGGTAAACCAAAATCAGTCATTTTATTCTAAAGACCTTAAATGGATCATAAATGTCTTCCTTAACACATGTAAAAAGCCATTCAACCATGTATTGTGTAATTGAGGATCTAGGCTTCACAAACGGTGTGAAACATTTCTGTGTCTCGGATTTAATGGGTGGGTCTGAAAGCAAGGTATGCTTGTGTAAGCATGCCCTATTAGCATAACCCTTCCTGCTGTATAAAAACTTTGAGCATGCTGGCTTTTGAGTCTTTCCTTTAGCTACCTTGCACTACACTTAGCTTAGCTAAACAATGTTAACTAGCCTGACTGGTTCTCTGATCAACATTATTATTTTGTCAACATTGCAGAAATGGCATGAGAATCAACATAAGATCCGTCATTATTTATTTTTATGGGCATTATCTTTGTAAGGAGGAATGCTTAGTTAACATCTAGCCTAACAAACATTTCACACAAACTGAAGGTGGGCAACACCGTTAGCCATCTGCCAACCCCAAGGTAAAATATCGTAGGCTTCTTGCTATGTAACTTATCAAGACATGATAAGTCCTTTAACATTTAATAACTATGTTCATAGACACAACCACAGCTGTTTGTCATGTTGCTTTGTTGTATGCAAAGCGGTGAAGAGATTCTGACAGTGCATTATGTCAGGCTCAAACGGGGATTATTTCAAATCTTCATGTAGCATGCTAAAACATGTGAATCATGGTCAACAAGTCACAGCTTTCAGGGCATCTCAGCTAAAGCAGAAACACCAAGCAGAAACTGTTTGGCTCATGGTAGAACAGAGCAGTGATCATTATAGGAATGCATTGGTGTGACGTTAGGTTGAAACTGGAGTGTTTTCAATCATGTCAAAACTAAAATGAATGAACTGTGGTCAGCAAACTAACAAACTAACTAACTAACTAAACTAACTGTAGCTAGTCAGAGAACCCGGGCTCTGCTAACGTTACAGTCGTGTGGTGGTTCCCTTCCTGCACGTGGGTGTGGTTCCAGCGCCTCTAACTGACACGCCCCCACCGTTTCAGAGCAGAGAAAAGTGCTTGTTTTTCCATGACTGAGACCTAATTTCAAATATTTGACCATTTTTTTTAAACCCTCAAACCCTTGGCAGGGTAAATAACAACGCACTGTTCTGTGGTATGACAAACTCTGAACACATATTTATTCTAACTTTACCCAGACTTTAATGAACTAAAAGTTATATTTAAGCCCAGAGGCTTGTTTGATGTATGGCTCCTATTTGCTTCTTTTACACTTCAAAAAAAAAAAAAAAAAAAAAAAAAAAAAAGAAAAAGGAAATGTGCACATCTAGAGAGGCCCAAACATTTGTATACATGCTGTATGTATGGCGTCATCCCCTGAAGCTGCTGAGAAGAGTCAGTGTGCACAAATTTTGGGCATTATCTGGAAAATGGTGGTGCATGGATGATGCATTGAAACTAAATTAAAACAACGAAACTACATGGTATACTGTACATCAGTATTTCACTGGTATTTAATTCAAATGTACAGTATATTGATCGTGAAAACTATTGGCTGACCATTTTGGAGAAGTTTCAATATCTAGGCCTACATGAGACTTTTGACAAACAAATATAAATAAGGTGAAATCTAGCAATAAAAATATCAAATGAAAATCTGTGATTTTTGCTCATTTTGTATCTGAGAATGTATATAAAACCACCAAGATCAACTCTATTTTGACAAGCCGTGCTCAGACATTCTCTGTGAAACAGGCCAATTCAGATATGGGGTTATAACTCATTTGTGCTCTTCTGCTGCGATGTGCCCCGCCATTGCAATCCAAATCACAACATTTCTCTACCACTTTATGGAAACAAATCTGAACAAACAATATTTCAATAGCACATGCAACAAAAATGTACCACAAATGAATGGGATTCGGAGTCTTGTTACATTTGCGTGCCAATATCTGATTACAACAAATTAGTGAGACCAAACTAATTTACACCCACACAAACTTTTAGCAGTTCATATCCCCAAATTAGGCTATTACATAAACATACTTTTGTCTTCTTACAATAAAATAGACATCATGAATAAAACCTTTTAACCTCTGCATGTAATTATTCATTATTTCCATCTTTACAACTATATCCAAGCTTTTCCATATTTGGCACACTGACATCTAGGGATGCACCGATCCAGCTTTTTTGATTCCGATATCTGGGTTTCGGTTATCGGTCGATACCCGATACCGATCCGATATTACCATCCTTCATATGGCAACACAGACTTAAATTTGATGAATTATTATTTAGGCTACATCTATAATAAAAATGAACAAATAGGCCTATGCACCAGTCATGCCATTGAGTGTATTTGCTGTTTGTAGGACTAGGTCTAATTAGGTGTCTGTCACTTTAAAATTCCTCTGGACGCAGGGTATGTGACTTCACTGAAACGTGCAACTTTGTTTATAGTAGCCTAATGCAAGCTATGTTGAAGATGAACTGATTGTATAATTTTTTATTGTATTGGTGAAAAAAAATATTTCAAAACTTGATAGCAACTTGACGAAAAATCTTTATTGGATTATAACAGAGATCTCACGTGCGTTCTATATGTAATTGTTTTGATGAGTAGGCTACTGTAATGTTTGATTGCTTACAACTACAAACGTGAGTGAGCCAGTTGGGCTAGCAAGCTAGGCTACACTAACAGGACAGCTGTAAACACAGCTGGCTGTTCAGCAGTAGCCTAAATGACCTTAAGTTCACAGCCTGTATCTTTGTAGTTTTACTAATAGCAGTAAATAAATCCTTGTTTTCATAAATCTACACCTTGCAAATGCACATAGCATAGCTGAAATTTGTCTTTGCTCTTTGCAAGCTAGAGTAAGCTACTTGCAGTAGGCATGGGCTAGCCCATGGGGTTATTGTTGCGGTCACGCTTAGAAAAGTCGAAAGGAGGCGCGGATCGGCCCATGGATCGGCTAAGGTTTTCCGATGCCCGATCCAGGTATTTTGTCCATATTGGGACCGATATCCGATCAAAATATCGGATCGGTGCATCCCTACTGACATCATATCTGAACATGGAAAACCAGTGAAATACTTCTCATATTCTTCAGACTGCCATGGGTGAGAGCTATTCAGTTGAAACAACACATATAGGTTATGTGACCTGTTATGATACTGCCTCAAAAGCACTTTCAAGCTTATGCCGTCTCAACACAAGATATCTAAGGCTATATACACTGTATGGTAAATGTTACCCAACTCCATTGATTTGCATACAAACACCAGTGATCAGAAGAGTCATGCCTGAGTAATCAGGAGAAAGAAAAACGCATGGAAATGGATATCATCACATCCAAGCTGTGGACATTCAGATGAGGTAATAAATACGAATTAGAGAAGAACTCATGCAACTTATGTGCATCAACACATACTGTATAAGGATTTGAAGGTACATGTTATCCCAAAGTCATTTCTGAGTCAGTGGTGCAGTAGGTCCGGAGTTTGGGAATGAACTAGTCATGCTAAGATTCTCCTTCACAATTCATGCTGTGTCACATTATCAAGGTTTTTATAGCACTGTTGAAAAGGTGCACTCTAGCCATCTCTGCAATCCATGCTACACATGCTCCAGCTAAACCCTCTTCCTCCTGTCCTATTTGACTCAACTAATTCACTGCGATATTTAAAAGGACTAGCAAAAAAAAAAAAATGATTTAAAAAAAAAAAAAAAAAGTCATTACTGCAGATTTTGGCTTTTGGGTTGTGTTTGTTCAAAAATCTTCATGTGCAACAATGCTTGCAGTGCCATGTACACTTGAGAACACTTTTTTTCAAGGGTCAATTTTAGACATCTAAAAAAAAAAAACCCATGATCAGGAAAAAAGAGATATGTCATTTCAACATAACCAAAGATCAAAGACATCTATCTAAAATCTAATAATTGTACAATCCTTGCAAATCTACCAAATAAACGAAGTACACTAACAGAACTTACCAAAGAGACTAACAGTAATTTAAGGCATTTACATATATTGTCTGGCCAAAAAGTTGCACATTTAAAATACTTAGTTCGACCCTGTTTAGCTTTTGTGAGTGCTCCTGTTTACGATGGCATTGTTTGACATTTCATTTCCATCCAAAGTCTATTTTTTTTTGACTCTTGTACAAATGACAAGAAAGGGAAACTACTGAGTTAATCCAGAACATCCCAGACGTTCAATGGGTTTAAGAGCAAAATTGGGAACTTGTGTTACCTCACTTGAGCCCTACACTAAGCAGTACTGGGGCCCCTCAGGAAACTGTCCAGTCTGTCCCCCTCCCTCTTCACACTGAATTCTCCTGCTCAGGAATTCTCAGATGACAGAGCAAGGGTTTTCAGGGAGGACGTTAACAGGAATATAGGGACATTGTGAGGCACTTTGTAGATTGGATTTCCAATCATTCACATCTTAACTTGTCAAAGACTAAAGAAATTGCTGCAACAGTAAACAGTAGAGGATATGGCTTCTAACTACAGTTACCAAGGAGTACAGCTGCAAAGTCAGGCTGTACCCTCTAAAGATCCTCAACATGAACAAGCCTCTTCTATGCTCCTATCTATCTATGTGGTGTGGTGACCAGTGGTCTGTTTGCTGTGGTGAGCTGGGATTGCCCTGGATGTGGATGTAGTGTAGTGTTTGTTTGAGGTGCCTGTCTGCACGACACATCGCTGCTTTGTTTGAGGTGCCTGTCTGCACGACACATCGCTGCTTTCATTTCCAATGAAAAACATAAGGGAATCTTTCTGTCCATCTATCAATTGAAATAATGTACAATATTATATGACCATTTTTTTTAAAGCCATCTGAATTTCCATTGCTCCAAAGTCAAAATATTCTCCCTAAAAAGGGTTTTAGAGAAGAGGATAAATAGTTTCCAAATAAATTGTCCTTAAACCCATTGAAAGTATTTTGGATATCTTAAAGATGATCTCACAGGGGCTGAGTTAGAGCAAACAATAATGTCAGTCTGGACAGAAATATTGTGTGGTTTCTATGGCCATACCAGGTGAGTTAGAGAAGCATCAAGTCACAAAGCATCAAAATACATTTAAAAGACCAGAATTTTCATGCCGTCTTCATATCGCGTGGGCAGTTCCACTGATTCTAGTGAAAGCTATATGTTATAGCAGACGCATCTTTGACTAACACTTCCATAACGCACCCACTTTAACCTCCCTATAAGGGTGTTGAAACCATCCCATAATGGAAGGCATGAATATATGCCATAATCACTGAAATAACAGGGAGCAATGTATATTTTATTTTGGTCTGAACTTACTTATGTTTTTTGGACCACCGTTATCATTTTCCTAACCTATTCTTGTCTTATACAATTATTTTGCACATACAGTAACTGTAGGCCTTCCCTTCCTGTAAATACTTTCTTAGTAAAATAAAACTATTCCTACAATAACCTCAAAAACTCAATCAACTTCTCTATGGCAGTGCTTGCGTGTCATTCACAGTCATCTAAGGATGTCAATGTTGAGTTAAAAACACAGTCAATTAGCTTTGGCCAACATGTTGTTCTGTGTCTACAAGGCTGTGCAAGTTGGTGCACAAATAGGCAGAGACACACACAAGAGCTGTCAGCTCTAATAATACAGTCTGGAGAAGAGAGTAAAAGCAACTGAACAGCAAGACAGAAGATAGAGATAAGAGTTAAAACAAAAAAAAAAAAATTAAAAACATAAATACACTTGTGGAATTTAGGTGAAGGGCAGCTGAGATGAGGTCCAAAAATCAGAACTGGCCTGCACTGCTGGGATCACACTGCAACAGCCGAACAATAGATGGGTCACTCTTGGCTCCCTTAATGAATTCTTCAAGTGACAATTTACCTAAGGAAACACGAAAGATCATCAGTGATCCCTACTTGAGCTACTGCATGTGCACTGGTCAACATCTCAAAATAACAAGATGAACAGGACGCAGCAAGCAGAGTGGCTTCTGCGGCAGCCTCTCCTGCAGTACAAATTAGAGGTGCCCAGCCACACATCTCTCTGGCATTTCAAACTGTTTTCTGAGGTCTCCAAAGACTGCATGTAACTTTAGTCCAAGGAGACCCAACATGGCTTTTTGCAACCTATTCAAGTAGCCCTAGAGCAGCCCTTGCTAGCATGTAGCATGTGTTGCAAGGCAAGTTAAGCAAACATTTACATTCGCTACAGTTTGCCAATGTCAGAATTGCAAGGGACAAAGAATGAAAATAATACATTTCAGAGGAAACGGAGGAAGACAGCCTACGATATGCACATCCAACAATTGCTTGGTGTTTGTAAATAAACACATCTCATAGGTAAGCCTGCTATTTTGCACTAAAAAATGCTATTTGAAAAACTGCAGTTAATTTTTGTAGCCATGTACAGTACGACATCACAACTCCTCCCACCCACAGACAGGGTGATGATAACTTATGTCGTCTCACAACAAGGACCATTTCTTCAAGTTCAAAAGTATGGCTCTTACCATCTCTGTTTGTGTCCATCTGTCTGAAGATTTTTTCTGTCCTCTTCTCTGGTGTTGATTCATCTTCTGGCATTTTCATTACAGAGGATACCATCTTGTAAATGGCCTGTCAAGCAATATAATAAAAATGATAAAATGGTAAAAAAGTGGAAAATGATCTTAATCTAATATTCATTCTAGGATCATTGGAGAACTTAGATCAAGCATGCTGAGATACATGCTGATTTCTAAAATTTAAGGATATGAGCATATTGATTCCGTAGGTAGTTTATTACACTGGTGGGAAATGTTTACATTGGTGGGTGTTATCCTAGGGCTACATCGGATAAGTTATATCAAGTCATCAAGTCAAGTAATTTCAAAATAATGGTCTGTTTTTTTTTTTTTTTTTTTTTAATAGCGAGAGCACACTACCATTTAATTTCAAATAAAACAATTCTATCGATACCTGTACAATTTCCAGCATCTCGGATTTGCTGATATACCCGTTGCCATCCAGATCGTACATACTGAAAGCCCACTTCAACTTCTGCTCAAGTTTGCCTCGTGAGGTCACACTTAGAGCAATGATGAACTCCCGGAAGTCTATTGTGCCATCACCATTAGCATCAAAGGTGCGGAAAACATGTTCTGCAAACTTAGAGGCATCGCCATAAGGGAAAAAGTTTCCATAAATCTTCTTAAACTCCTCCATGGAGAGATTTCCACTGGGACAGTCCCTCAAGAAGCCTTTGTACCATTCCTGGATCTCATGTTCAGTGAAGTCAGTACTTTCCAACAGGTCCTGCATTACTTCAGGCCGCAATTTGCTATTCTGTTTTCCCATGATGATGTCTGGTGTAACTAGGAGAAAGAGCACAATTATAAGGGCAATTAATACAATAACTGTTTATTTTGCTGCATTGAATCTGTCTGAAGTTGTCATATCTTTCAGAGGAGAAACCAGTTAATCAGTCTTGTGGTTCAAGGTCACTAAGTGCTGTAGGTTGAGGGGAAAAAAGAACATTTGATAGAATACACAAAGTAGTGAACCATCAGTTAAAACTAACCAAATGGGGCACAGAAACTTGCTTTCAGTTTCATCTTCCTTTGCCTCATTCTACTTAAACTGCCAATTCGCTATTTGGTTCTCGTTCTTAATCCTGGACAGCACTCCGTGATCTCAAACAACAGGGCTATTTACTGATTCACACTGGATTTCTCCTTTAAATGGATAATGACAGTGGACGTTGATTTATTCTACCGACCATGAATAATCTACATTACAAATTTATGGCAACCGGCCCAAAAAGAATCTTGCTCAGAAGATTGCAGATTTACTTACTTGAAGATTACAAAGAGTGAGATTTTCGCTCAGGGATGTACCTGTGTTCATATATGAATATGAATTCAAATATGAATGATTCAATGTGTTTAGGCTACCAGCAAATAATATTTTATGCGCTTAATACATTATTATTATTATATTATTATTATTATAATACTATTAGGCCTAGTCAATGAATCAATGTTAAACCCAAAATAAAAAAATACATCCCCCTCTCTGCCCCAATTACACACAGGAATCAGCTTCAAAGGTGTAGGTAAGGTAGGCATAATGATTGAATGGTTGGATTCCTGAAATCATGACAACACATTTCATTTTGCAGCCTAGTCTATTAAAACTGTAGACTAGGCTGCAAAATTAAATGACATGGAAATGAAGTTTCAGGAATTTTCAAAATGTTCTCTGGATTGGGAGAAACCCCTGAGGCCTGTTTATCAGGGTTCTCACGGTTTTTAAGGCATCATTTTCCAGGACATTTATTTTTTAGGAAATTCATGACAGGATTTGGTCAGAAAATCATTCACTTTAGTCGCAGGTTTCTTTGCCGCCATTTATTTGATTATGCAGGGACCTGGTCAGCCTAGAAATCTAGACTAGCGGCAGCAAATACTTCTAGCAATGCACCATAGGCCCGGGTCTGACCAACAGTTGGTCGGAGTGTTTCAAACGAGTTGTTTGGCGGGCTTAGCAGGATAACGACAAGCCTGTCAATAGAGGCCAATGAATAGCAGGCGTTTGGCCTGTGCACGTCTCTGTAGGTGGAGCAGCAGAGGCCGTGACAGAGCTTAACAGCAAGCTGTTTCAAACAGAAAAAATTAAAAACAAAAGCACAGAAATACAATTCCAGGACAAGTAAGATTATTTCCAGGACATTTGGCCATTTCAATCAATTTCCAGATCTCTTCCATAACTGGAAAAGGATGCTTTAAATTTTCGGGTTTTCCAGGACACGTGGGAACCCTGGTTTATTTCTTTTCTTGAACCCACGCTTTAGCATACAACTGCAGATATTATTAACTAAGCCTGGGTGTTCAAACTTGTCATAAATAAGCCGTAGAACCCTCGGCTGTGATAAACCACTAAGTAGAAGCCTAGTGTAAATAATTCCCCTTTCCCAGATGGACCCCTAATGTTACCCCCACGACCCATCTTACTCCTTGACTTGACACAATGTCTGACTCCTACTCCACTGTTCAGTCAGACTGGTGATAAGCTCTGTGGATGGTTCCTACCACATTGTCCAGCCACACTGTTGATAAACCCCCATGGGTTGACTACCAGGCATTATGGGACCATATTTTGGAACCACCGTGTTGCTTAGCTAAAACCATGGACATCTTGTAGTCCATCATGGCTACTACTGATTGGACTTTTCCTGTATGACCCCAGGCAGTTGGCCTAGTTGTAGAAATAAAATGGAATTGAATTGAATGTATTTGTTATCAAGTAAAGGTTCTAGCCTACACAATCATGTGAGCTGACAGCAGACTGGAGCCTCAAAGCCACTTGTATTAATTACTCTGTTTAGGCTACAATGGTCAATAAACCAAGATTGTGCAAAGGGATTCTGAAGAAAATGTTCTGGTGTACAAGCCCCAATCGATATTGTGAATTTGTTTGTAATATAAGGAAATACAGAGGTATTTCGTGACTTCTGAATTCATACCTGGTAGGAGCAAGCGGGATGAATGAGCTAAAGCTAATAGCGACAACAGGCCCCTGCTGTCTTGAGTGCACACACTGAGACAACTGAGTTACGCATCAACTTTAGGGAAGATATTACTGTGGTAAAACAGTTGTGAAATGGTAGCATGTTCCTTTATTAGGGATGGGCAAATAGGGATCAGCACTGATGGAACGCAAGCCTCTACTCTTGAAATAAACCACTGCTTTGGCTTTTCATTGGTGTGAGTATCCTGTCTTGCATAACATGTCATACTTGTTACTGTAGGTGTTCAGTCTGCAAGTTATACAAGCTATACGTCACTGTATTCTAAAATATGACATGGCACCTCATATAGACTGTGGCAGCTGTTGCATCCAAGTCAACCAATTGGTCAATCTAAACACTAAACATTCAAACCATACACCATATGGCTCAACCACAGTCTGACATCTTAGATAGGCCTAAATTATATTCACTGATTTATTTATGGATACCTTCTATAGGCTATAGTTGCCTGTACATTTGCGAAGATATGTCATTTGCCGGTTTGTGGTAATTTGCTTCATGAAATCTAATTTTGAATGTACAAGTCGGTTCCCTATGAAATCCAGAGTCCCTAACTCTTCCTTGACTACACCCACATACGCTATAGATCTGGCACTCTCACACACAGCACTCAAGCTGTAATAACAGATAGGAGAGCAAACACACCAAAGCAGCTGGAGCAGGACTAACCACCTCCTACACACATGCTGTCAGATCACAAGAGCTGCCTTTGCCATTACTGATCAACCTGAAAATTCGGACAAAAACCAAACTGACAGTTGTAGCCAGAATAGGTTGATACAATTATTCATGTCCACCAGAGAGCAGCATTGCTCAGAATGGCCTATGCATGATGTGTGTTTAGACACCAAACCAAGACAGAAGGCAATGCTTAGCCTACCTAACTACTGGGACTTTTTTGTTCAATGCTGCATAATCCAATATAAAAGCAATGCAACATAAAAAAGAGAGTAATGTGAATAATAATTATTTCACTCACCCAAGCATAACAACTGGGGAGAGCCCTTTGTTGGATTCAAGTGCATGCTCTAATTTCTAGAAAAAAAACTTTCATGGATTTCTAACATAAAAAAACAACATCTAGGTAATGCCATGGAAAACTGACTTTTTGTCACATCCATAATGCCAATAAAATGACATTTATCCACGCAGCCTAAATTCAAATTCCACGTAATCACTTGCATCATACAAATAACATGGCATTTTATTGGTGTTCTTGATGTGACAGAACAGTCTGCTATCCATGGAATAGGCCCCATCTGATTATAAAAATGGTGAAAAAACAAAGTGAACCAGCACTGACCAAAATCTATATTATGATGCTGTTCAGCAATGCTGTCTCTTTATGTTCCTCTGCACCATTATTCTGTTTTTCAGATGTCATGCAATATTTCTAAAGCCATCTGAATTAGATTATTCATTAGCCCACATTGACATGTTTCTAGTGCAGCAGACATCAGGCTATCACCAATTAGGCCTACCTGAACCAAATTGTGTGACTGAGTCTTAAAGGGTTTCTGTGGTTTGATCTGTTCCCCCTGGTAAAAGACTCTGTTGCCCAGCCCATAATCTCACGACCAGCTAGTAGAGAAATGATGAATGCAGACTGTTTCCCCTTCTAAGCCTTATAATAAAGTCATATAGACCATTGGGCTTCACTTGTTGACAGCTTGTTCAAATGGGGCTGACATCATCATCATCAGAGCAAGCATGCACAAACATGCACTGGATGAGAGTTAGAAGAATAGACTATGCATTGAAAAAAAACACCATCACCACCACTTGGATGAAGCCAATATTTCACAAGCCAAATATCTACTCAAGCAGCAGCAAATATTCTCCAAGCCCATGAGAACAGCACTTCCCCCTTCCTGTGTTTTTTCAGATCGTGCCTGCAT
Source organism: Sardinella tawilis (assembly GCA_030264315.1). NCBI lineage: Eukaryota > Metazoa > Chordata > Actinopteri > Clupeiformes > Clupeidae > Sardinella > Sardinella tawilis. The sequence goes on from JASCQY010000010.1 coordinate 19,032,662, forward strand.
GTGGGGGGTGGGAATGAGAGATAGCCAGGGAGGTTGTATAAGTGTGCATGAGACATGGAGGAGAGGAAGCGCAGGCAATCTCCCCCGAGGGATCGCTAATCTACAGCATCTCCATGTCTGTTTGTTTATTTGAACCCACTGTACAAGGGCACAACAGCTACCTATTTACTTAGCTAGAGAACCCCTCTCTTCATTTGAATCAATTGATTCAAATTGCACTGTATAGAGAATAAAAACATTCCTTCCATTTCAAAATTTTCCAATAAACCAAATCAGCCAAACAAGACAATAAGCCTTACCTTTTTGCTTATTTGTAGAAGGAGGTGTTCAACAATCCATAACCTTATTATCAATGTATTGGATGACAGCTGTAGATGCTTTGATAATCAATAATTACTTCAAAACGAAACCAGGAGCAAGAGCAACAGGCTGCAAGAAGCCTTATTAAAGTCCACAAGATTCTTCTAGAGTCTCAGCAGCTGAGGAGCAGAACTCTTCCTCCACCCCCTCGCACACAGTAACGTCAGAGCCCTACGGTCACATGAAAAGAAGCAGCAAGTCTGTGTTGCCCTGGAAACAGGAGCACTGTTCACAAGTGATTTCAATGGGTTATCTGTCACACTGGAAAAAAAACCCTCATGACTACTTTCTCTAAATGAGTGGGGCATTTAAAGAGAAAGATGACAACAAAAGACTGAAGAGTGTGAAATTAGATTAACGTCACCTGTGCGGTCAGATTATGGGAACACATTAATGAATAAAGACAATGCTCTTGGTTAGACCGGGGACAACTTTACAATTCCTTATAAAGAATCATATGCAATCCACTGCAAATAAAGTGAGGAGAATAATGACACCTTTGTATTTCACAGACAAAAATATGTAACCCCAATACAGTGCAGTACAGACTAACCATGCGCAGTGAAAAAATGCACCAATGCCAATGAGAGAATGAAACACAAAATGGAACAGGAAAGACAACAGCAAACCAGAGTGTTGCACATATTTACAAAGTCCCCTCAAAAGGTTTCCAAAGGGCAACTAATTTACACCCATCACAAACTCTTGTCAACATTTGTAACTCTAAAGACATGAGGTCAAGACCAATTGATTACAACATTGTTTAAAAAGTCTCTGCTATGGTATTAGTTGCATTTCTTGCAGCATACCATAGTTAATTGAAGTGCATTCAAAGATATAAAGCCGTTTGGTTTCTTTTGCCATCTGGCCATATTGGAAAAATCAAGCTTACGGTAGCATAGCTGAAATGTGTCAGCTCTTTGCAAGCTAGAGTAGGCTACTTGCAGTAGGCATGGGCTAACACACGGGTTGTTGTTGCGGTCACGGTCAGAAAAGTCGAAAGGAGACGCGGATCGGCCCACGGATCGGCTAAGGTGTTCCGATGCCCGATCCAGGTATTTTGTCCATATCGGGACCGATATCTGATCCAAATATCGGATCGGTGCATCGGTGCAATAAAAAGGACACATTTGTGAACAGGCATCACAGATTTTCATTATAAACAACTAAAAACGTACCTGTACCTTTAAGCAGTGGATTCGGTATTTGGCAGAAGCTTAAAAATCAGGATTCGGTACATCCCTAATTTATTTATTTTTGGGGGCGAGGGGTGAGTGGGGTTCCAAGGATGCAGGGCACAATTATTTATTGCCCTTTTGACCTCTATTGTAAAGAAGTCACTATATTTAACCAAAAAAACTGAGCTGACGTTTGAGGCATGACTGATAAGTGTTGAATTTGCTTACCCTACTAGGCAAGAACTTTCGCCTTCATAAAGTACTGACCCTTACTCTGCTTGTCAGCTGCTATGCTATTTCCAAGTAAATTTACTTTGCCATCAGGGAGGGCTGATCCATGGAAGATCCCAAGGTTCCACAGGGAATCATCCAGGAACTTACTCTGACTCAGCTGACCATTACTGGTCCCTGTAACTACTCTGGGACTAAGGGAGCCAAACACAGTAGCAACAGTCTTTAGATAGTGTGCTTACACAGGTTATATGTAATTTAAAGAATGACTAACTTTCCTGACACCATCTCAGTCATTTTCACTGACCTTTACTGAAGTAAACTTGCTTTGCTTCTGTACTCACCCACGCTTAATATCTGTCAGCATTGCCTCTCAAATCTACTGACAGCATTTGATTTGTTACAAGGTAGGCATTTAAAGCAAGTAGCAGAGACATTGCTCTATGTTTAATATTTCCAATGGAAGACCATCATTAGTTAGGTCTACAAAATACAGTAACTACAGTATGTTAACCTCCCACATCAGTTTTGAATGGTTTGTGATTCATCAAAGGTTCTATTTTAAGAGAAGTACTATAATTTCTAGTTGACTTGCACTGAATGTGAGTAATGTTAGGAGGCATAAGGGAGAAGGAGGGTTCAAAGAAATGGAAGCATGCCACGACTATTTTTGAAACTTACCGCATCAGCAAGAGCATTTGTGTTATATGATATTAGTATACGTCCCAACAAAGGATGCACACCCTCAAACATACCCTCACTGACCAAGAAAGAATTGCATCTGTCTACATCAATCAAAGTTTACGACTTGCCACTGATTCAAACCGTGCATGGACAACCTGGGTCCGATTCTATTCTGAAAAAAAAAAAAAATAATAAGCGAGAGGGGGAAAAAGCATTGAGAGCCCTGGACAACCTGTGGACTACCTGTGTCTGAATTTACAGACGTCACATCCCAGCTAGAAAACTAACCAACAAAAAAACCAAATGAATCCACAAACACAATACTCGCTTGTTATCAACAGACATGAACACTCAACTCCACCTCTGCAGCTTCAGTCTGGAGGTTTCATCAAGACTATACCAGTTTGGTTTCAAATTGTTTATGTAATCAATCACCTCTACAGAGAGAGAGAGAGAAAGACAGAAAGAGTGTTACATTTTCAGTCACTGGTCTGTAGATGGTGGTGTAGAGCTAAAGATTCCTGACAGTGAAGTAATAAGGGAGTAGTGGGATGGCAGGACAACATGTCCCCTTGAATGGATTTCCACAGAAATTGGCACACAGCTGGATACTAGTATTAAGTAGGATAATCTAATTGTAGGTGTATTGCTTTCAACAGTACAGGGAAGAATATGCTAGCCAGGCTAGCGCCACCTAATGCTTCCGGCCAATTTCATTTGCCTCCGGCATACAGTCAGGAAACTAACGGATCGCGGTTGCTTCGTCCACCCAGGCAACGGCCAAATCAGCGAACAGAGAATTCAAACGATGCATTCCAGTGCGTACCATACGTCATGGCCAAACAGTAGCGATTGGTTTTACGCAGATAGTATCTGCCCACTGTCAATGACGGCAAACGAATCTCAATCGTTCGTGTTCAGACGCTCTATGGAATGGAATGAAATAAGCGGCTGATACATCAGGCTAAGAAGATGCCTCCATGAAAAAAAATAATTTCATGCAATTCAAATCACCATAAGAATCAACATAGTGTTTTTTCTCAGTTGCTTAAGGTGCTTCTTCACGTTTTGGAGCCTTTCTCCAGGATTTACCTACTGTATATCAACTGACTTTGGTTCAGCGCTGAAAGTGAAAAGCATGAGTGGGGTCAAAAAAGTACTCCAATTAGAATTAATGCATTTAGAATTATTTTTTTCATTGTTATTGTTATTTTGGTCAAAGATGATGAAGATGACTTTATATACACCCTTTAATGCACAACATGGGTTGCAAGTGACCCAGCTTATTGTATATTTTCAATATCTTTGCAATTAATTAATTTATCTATTAAGGCCTCCATGAATTCCTCAATAAACTTGTTTTGATGATGATTAATAAACCCTTATTTTTCTTTTTTAACTTTGTGAGTACAAAGTGTTTTTACATAAGTACCCCTCTAATATGCAACCTGCGTCAAAAATGACCCGCTTTCGTTTCCTATGCCATTTCATGCATCATTAAATTATGCGAAAATATTCCAATCATTTATTAGCCTAATTATCTTGTACTGGACATATAGGGTAAGTGTACCACCGAAATCTAAATTTCTATGCTTCTCATTGATATCAACACAGTTTGCCAGGGAAATACCTTATCAAACTGAAAGATTAACCTCTCATTTGACAAGGTATACATTCATTTTTATCGATTTTAAAAAATATAATAAAGATATTTTACAAAATATGTCAAAATTCTGGCATGGGCTTAATAGGTACCGTGGTACCATCTAAGCCCACTTGCTGTTCCAATTGACCCCTCCTAATAACGTCATCAAAGAACGTTCAAAGAACGTTCTATTTGTTCTTGGAGGACAGCTTCCAGCAAGCCTCCATTGACTTTGTATTGGCCGAAGGTGTCTCGACAGCTTTTGCGATGTCTAGCAGTAAAAATAACCATGCTTAAAAGATGTCATGAGTCATTATGAATTAACACCTAGTTGAAGCAGCTATGGAATTTTGTACAAGCCATCAAACCGAAAATTTTAACTGTACAGTGTGTAACGTTTTTAGTTGTTTATAATCAAAATCTGTGATGCCTGTTCACAAACGTATCCTTTTTAATAAATATTTACCACCACAATTAATTCTTAGTTCATAGTGCGTATGCATAAAGCTCGGCCATCAATTCTGCGCCATCTTTGATACGTAGAGAGATAAAGGACATAGCCTAATAGATGAAACGGCATTCGCTTTCGTGTTTTTCGAAGTCAGATGGTAATAGTTATAGCTGTTTTTCGGACCCAGCAAGTTTGAGAAAGAAACGGAGAGCATCACACGTATTTGAAATACACAGTTCAGGAACAAAAATAGCCGTCTTCATTCAGAAATAGAAACATGATCATAAAAGGGGCAAGAGACTGGCGACATCAGAAGAAATTAGTTAACACTGGAGCTACCTCCCTATATGGAAAGAACAAGTGAAGGAAGGAAAGGAGATCTAAAGAGATGGCGAGTTTGCTTGCTTTCTTCTGGACAGGTAAATGAATATAACAGTCAAAATGTTTATTTCATTTGACGATCGTCTATGCTTTCCACTGCGATATTGAAGCAAATCACTGGTCAGGTTTGGCTAGGTGGCTATGGCTAGATAACGAGCACGCTGAAGCTACTGTGGAAAATCGGCTCGTTTACAGTGTTTGAAATATATTACGTTAATTGAGTCACTCCCCGCAGTCCCTAGCGTTGGATTAGTGAGTCAGAGTTTCTATGATAAGCGCTTCGCAAGATAATGTGCGCTGAGTTTAAGTCCAAATCAATGTCACTAATACAGTTGTGCGTCCATGTCATGTCACCATTCTTCTCTGTGAAATATCTCGCAATGTCATTACACCCCTAATGGGTGCTGCATATTAAAATAAACAGGCCCTACTGCTTCCAATCAGAGACACTTATATCTGAGGAGACACAACACTAACAAAGTGCTCTCATAGAAATGCATTGGAGCCGATCGTAACGCAAAGATGGCGGATTTGAGAAACTAAAAGTCCTGCCTTGCCATGAAAATAGCCAATCGCATTGTTGGACTTGGTTTGACTGACGGTTAATCTTTTGTTTACTACCTCTGTCGCCATGGTGATAGCCATGCTGCGAACGGCTGCGACTGTTCGCGCAGGTGTCGTAAGCAAATTCCTGTTTTAAATAACGTTTTTAGCTTTATTTGGGCGATTTATGGGTAGATGTTGACATTGTTCGTTTCAGATTTAAACAAGGATTTGCACAATACACTTTTTATATCCGTATGACCAACCGATCTCGAGTTCTGCATTTCTGATGAGTGATGAGACTTGCCTTAGAAGGACTTTGTTCCAATGGTGTAGTTTGATTAGCCGTTCTTGAGTAATCGCGTTTTGAACTAACATTTCTACAAATTTGGATTAATTGAATCAATGAAATATAGTTTTATTTTTGCCATAAAGAAATGTTGTTAGGCCTACTTTATAAGTTTGGTATCACAGTGGTTTAATTAATTGACCTGAGCCAATTATCACACGGTGGAATGGAATACTGAATTCTGATTGGCTAGAAGGGTGTGCTTTCATTCTTCATAATACACACCAAGGGGGTAGGATTCCATGCGGAAGTTGAAACGCTCATGGAGGAAAAATCGAAAGGGCCTTCCCGGAAAGGGCCTTGCGCACGTTAGCGTCTCATTCGCGGGCATTCATTTTTACGTCACGTCAAAATCAAATAACTTTACGTGTGAGACACACTG
>JASCQY010000013.1:5584-18325 GCA_030264315.1 Sardinella tawilis
GTGTGTGTGTGTGTGTGTGTGTGTGTGTGTGTGTGTGTGTGTGTGTGTGTGTGTGTGTGTGTGTGTGTGTGTCACGAGGGGTACGCACCATACTGGCTGTAAGGGAAGTCTGGCTGACCCGTGGCGGCTTTGCTCATGTCCTGAGTGGGGGTGTTGGCAGGGGCGAAGCCCAGGGGCGCCGTCCCCGGGGTGGTGGGAGGCGGAGGCATCCCCTGCGGCACAAACTGGTCACCTTGAGGCGTTCCGAAACTGTAGCCTGTCGGAACACACCACATATCCGGCCAATGCGGGTGAGAGCGAAACAGAAGGCCTTCAGGGACACTAACAGATACTGTACTCTGTCTGGAAAGGTTATTACTCCATGAATGGATTCATCTGTTAGCGCCTGCAACAGATCATTTCTGTCCTTCTTACAGCGGAAACGTTAGGGACATTTGAAAATTCTCCAAACAAATTATTTAGCACGCCATGCCAAATGTGTACTGGTGTTTGTACAGTGCAAAGAAAGACAGCTTTGAAGTTAATAATGTTCAGATAGAATACATTATGGCCTATTGCCGCATGCTGCTATATGGAAAGAGAGAGAGGAGCCTTTACCCCAAGACTGACCAAACTGAGGAGGTGTGCTGTAGCCCTGCTGTGGGTATCCCTGAGGTGCGGCGAAGCTGCCGGCTGGGGCCGCTGTGACGAGGAAAGCGTTGAATGGTGAGGGGGGTTGTGCTGGGGCTCCTCGGCCTGCTGGTAAAGGAGGGCCATAGCCACCTGGGTCACACGCAGAGGCAGAAGAAGACGCAGCAGATTTAGGCCTCATGGTTTTTTACATGTGCAGATAAAATCAGCAAGAGGACTTAAGCAACTTCATTTCATTTCATGCGCTGACCACTACAATCAATAAGTCAAGGCGCCCGGATCAGATAATTTCAGACTGAAGTCCAGCTTTCACCATCTTATCACTGTGGCCTAATGTCACACTTGACCTTTTGATAACAGTTCATTTCTTCTAGCCATAACATATCATGGTCCAACGCAAGAACAGAACCTACCTATGGGTTGACCTGTGGACACCCAAACCCCTGAAACGACAATAAAATAAGGTCAGTGAGGACATGTGGCAAGTAAAATCCGTGTTAATTGCTGCTCAACTTCAAAATGAAATGTTCCATTTCTAGAAGGTTCAAAACAATTTTAGATTTAATGAATATTTATTCAGCAAATGCACATAGGCAAGAAACTGATGGATATAAGTAAAGAAAAAACTGAACTAGTAAAATGTACACATTTAAGAATACACCTAAAACATTTTGCTGTAAGAATTAAACAAAAAGAGGAGACAAAGGCAAAGGTTATGTGGATGTACTGTATATGAGGCACAATTTCTGAAAGCAGTTAACTATGATAAATAGAAATGGATTTCTTTTACTTGGATCTTCTGTACGTCACAGAATTTAAAATGCTTCAAGTTTTGATGTCTGTATAGTACACGGCCTACATTGTTCTTTTTTTTTTCTTTTTTTTTTTTTTCAGATAAAGCAGGCTGGGGTGCAACTGGCTAACCAACATGCAAACTTCTTACCAAAACACTTTTACAGCTCTTACGTCCATTGTAAATAACAGGAACAACTCATTTCCACTCATATAAATTCAGAGCAACTAATCATGTTAAGATAATATTGGGCCACCAATAAATCCACACATAAATTATGTAAGGGCTAATGGACGACGCAGCGTTCAGGAAGCTGAAAATAATGCACACTGCACTGACAATAGTCCATGATGCATGAAGTCAGCAGCGCTCAGCCACAGACGCATTCATACATGTGGAGATTACAGACTCCTTTTGCACTCAATGCTACCGTTTCAAATATTTGTTTCTTATCTAACTGTATGCACTTCATGCATATGATAAGAAACTTGCATTTGGTTCACAGAGCTTTTTTTGTTTTGAATAAGTTCTTTGCATTAGTTTATCGGTCTCTGTGGCTCTGGCTCCAGCGGTGCTAAAACACCTCTGGATCTAATTTGTTTGATATGGTGTGTGTGTGTGTGTGTGTACTGCGCTTATGTGGACAGCATAAACTAAAGCCAACACAATTAACAGCTCAAAAGTTTAGCTAACTTAGCACCACGCAGCACAACGGTACAATACAACACCAGTGGACAACAAGCAGACAAGACAGTGGTCAGCAATAACAGGCAGTGAGAACAATTATTTGCAAAAGAAATAAAATAAAACTTTGTCATCTATGATTTTTCTGATGTTTTATTAAAAGGGTGTCACTTTAAAATAAAATTAATGCGCATAGGGTTGCTGCTTGCACTCAGTGTTGCCAAAAAAACGAATTAGCGCCCTATTATGTTTAATCTTGGGATTAATTTAAACATTTTCACCTGTCAGGCTTTTGATGGCATTACTCAGGGACCGCAATGAGACTACTGCAAAGTTGACACTTTAACACACTGCATTTACCCTCCACGAAAAAGCATATATCCACACACTGACTCACCCTGAGGTCCGTAGCTCTGCTGCCAGCCCTGGGCTGGTTGGGCCGACCAGCCGTTGGCCGCGCTCAGGATGCCCCTAGGTCCCCACTGGTTAGCGCCGATCTGCCCAGGGCCAGGGGCTTTGCTGTCGCGAGGTTCTGCTTTTTTCACTTCAACCTGTACAAAGGACAACGACAACACAACTTGCAAGGCAAGACTTTTCCAATTTCTTGTTTGCTTGCTTGTTTGTTCTTAAAACACTAACCTGATCTGAACCTGAAGTATTCAATTGCATTTTATATCTGAGTTTCTTACTTTTTACTTGGCCCATTATATACTGTATCATAGCTATAAGCTAAAATATATATTAGCAAACTCTGTATGTATGTTGGGAAATGCTTATCACATAAATATGTTTCTCAGATACTTGTGCCTGATAATCCATGTGCAAGTCTAAATTAAGAATGTCCAAATTTAAATAAAAAAGGATTTCAATGTTCATAATTGAACCTGTAAATGTTCTTTATGTATCAGAGAAACATAGATTTGCCCTACCCTGCATACAATTCTCCACACATTTGCCCTTCAATTTAGAGTAAATCTAATTGAAATGACTTACCTTCCCCTGGTTAACGTTTAACCTCAATCTAATTTATGTGGCATTTCAGAGGGAAATGGATGTAGACATGTGCTATTACCTTATTATCTAGCAGACTCAAAGACACATGCAGATTATTTAGAATGAACATTGTTCAAATTACTGGAGTCTTCATACTGTGTCTGACAAACGTAAAAAAAAAGGATGAATGCTGTTTGTAGCGATCAACTAGAAGTTTGCTAGTAGTTACACTCGCGTCATCCTTTGCCAGCGCTCTACTACTCTGATGCTGGGTCATGCCGCTTCACCTCAAGCCAGTCTTGGTTCTTAAAAAACGGGGCGAGTGTTTAGAAAGCCTTCCCGTGTGGTGCCCGACCACAGAGACAGCAGCAGTTCACTGAGCAGTTTGCAAAAACCAGGCTATCGAGAGGGGGGGTATGGGGTCGGACAGAAATAGAGTGCCGCCTGTAAAGAGGCTGAGTTATTGGGGTCACCTTGCGTCAGGAGTGAGGCGTGATATTCTTCTCCTTGCTTGAAAGTGTCTTAAAACTGTGGTGACATTCTTTTTTTTTTCTCTCCTACAACCCCCCCCCCCCCTTTACGCTTCTCTTCTCCTCCCTCTCTGTCGACCCAATTAGCAACACGTGGCGGAGAGCGCTCCACGCCTCCCCTCCAGCTCTGCTACCTCCTCCACCCCTACGGGCTCGCAGGGCTGGGAGTGATGGATGCCTGGCTGCTACCACCCAACACCAGGACTGGGATTTGCAACACAGTTTGATGTGCTCCAGTTTCTAAATTTGTAATACCATATAACCACCACCACCACCACCACCGCCGCCGCCGTGCCGCTCCACCCGGTCTACACCTCCCAAAAGTCCCAGTTGCAATAATGTCATATCAAGAACAATGGCTCAGGTAAGAGTCCCAGCCCCTTTTCTGGGAAAACAGGACAAAGTCAAGGAGAGGCCTGGATAAGAGGGGTGGTGGTGGTGGAGGTAGGGGAGGGGGGTTGTTGAGGGGCTTTGGGAGGAGAAGAGAAAAATGTAGGCTGCCAACTGTACGAATCTATGAGAGCGGAAAAAAAAGACTAACCTCAGAGCGGCACTTTCGGAAGTGGTTCAAGGGGGTCGCAACTATAAAAGATCACAGTTAGATGCTACAGCGCGATACCACATGGCCGGAATACGCAGCTAAATGAAAATGCCACTTAAGCATAATCATGCTCTAATTGATTGTCTGACCTTAAGAGAAGATTCTTTAAAGAGAGAATCATTAACATGCAATTCTGCACTAGGGGAGGGGGGGGGTCATGGTACCCGCCATCATTGAAAAAAAAAAAGAACACCCATCCCACTGGTACCTCAAAATCCCTAAACTCGTAACCCCAATTAAATACGTAACAGAAAAGTCATTCAGAAAGAGCAAAGGTTTTGGCACCATCACCAAGGCATGGCTTGAGCTGAGGCGTGATTATATTTCACTACAAAGACAGGTACAGATTAAACCTCACAGTGATCTGCGTGATAATTTGTTACTCGTGGACTTTAGATGAGTGACACAGTATGGAGACTCTATAATGGAGGTCACTTAATTGAGATTTTCCTTTAGCTATTTCTTTCTTTCTCTTTTAAGCAACACATCAAGTAAATGTTTAGAACTCAAACTGTAAGTGACCTGGCGGAAAAAAAATAAATGAAAAAAGTTAAACGAAAATAAAAAATGAAAAACAAACAGAAAATGAAAGTGACCAGTCCTTTAGGTGACTTCAAGTAGGACAAATATCCGAATGAGCTGCCCATCAATGCTTGGATTCAGATTTTGAGTTTGGGAGGGTATCTATGTTACACTGGACATCCTAAAGGAATGGTCTTATTAAACCAAGCCTTGAGCGACTAGAAGTCAACAAATTACAGTATAATGAGTCAAGACGGGGTGTACTACTTTTTAGAGTCTCATCTGACTAGTAACTGTCATATCTGGATAAAAATGATCAGCTCGACAACTGACAAGAGGCCAAACATCCTAAATAAATTACATCTTGCCATTTGTACACAGGTGTAACAAATAGCTTTAAAGGCCATGTCGCCCAAGCCTTGGTTTTAGGTTTAGGGTAAAATTAAACTACAACTACACACTTTTTTGCCCATGATGTCGTGAAAATGCATGTTGACAGCCTGGTCCACTGATTGTTCGGCCTCGAAAGTAATAAATCCAAAACCTAGCCAACGACCAAAAGTGAATCAAGGTAGCAGGGTGTTTTCGTTTTGTGACATCACAAGATGAAGAACAGTTTAAGGGGTAGGGGGAGGGGAGGGGAGAAGAGGAAAGCCCAAGGGGGGTCCATCAAGGCAACACAGAAGGCCCCTGGGGTTGGGATGACGTCGCCAGCCCAAAGGAAAACAAGGCAGGGGGGACAACACTTTTAACACTAGCTGCTTGCATCTCCTCACCTGAAGTGATGACTGACGGTGACAAAGCACTAAAGCTCTCTCGGCCTATAAGCTCAAAAATATGCTACTTCAAACTGCAGGTAACATTTCCACCTAAGTGATATTTTCATAGTGAGAGGCTGGACAGCTGCAGCTATTAGCTCAGTCTTGTGACAAATAAAGTATTGTAGAAGAGGAGCTCTTTGCACTAAAACCCCCTTGACAGGCTCATCCCAACACCAGCTTGATTTTGCCCCTTGTTGTATCGTTGAGTAGCAAATGCTGGCTGCAGCCGCACACTTGTTAATGCACAACGAAACAAAAACAAAAAGGAAATTAAACACAACTTAAGATGGGGAACCAAAGTTGTACATTGCTGAAAGGCGGTCTCCAAGCTTTCCCAAAGCCTTGTCTGTGCTTTGGGCAAAACCTGGATAAGCCTTGTATGAAACAATACCAATATATATGTAGAGCAATTTAAATACATCTTACAACAGCAGCACAAAGATATAGGCCGTACTTCTTTCCACAATCTGACAGCAAAGAGATGTTGCTGTCTGTTTCGTGAGGTGTAACCAAAGTTTCTTTTCCCCTTTTATCGCTAATGTGAGTGTATAGTCTACACTGCTTTGCTAAAGAGGTCACCAAGGAGGACATCCATGTAGAACATGTCTCAAGGGTGAGCAAGTTGCTTTGGATAAATAATTACATAAACATCTACAAAATCAACAGTGTGTTCCAGTTTAACCAGAGAACAGCGTTGATAAGACATTAACTTTGTTACTGATTTCTTTCTACTTCGCACAAAAAAAAAGAATAAAAATTGTCAGCCATCTGACTCCATTTTGAGTTCCATTTAAAACCGCACTTGTGCCTATTTTTTTTTTTTTTTTGTGACAGATTTAGGATACCACTGATTTCCCTGGTGAACTTTATATAGGTTACATACAGGTAGCACCACCTGACCTCACGTCTTAACTTCACCATCCTAAAAGTTGTTGTGTCCTGCAGAAACTAAACCCTGATTCTATACCATGCCTCTGTGACTAAGACGAATGTGAACCGCTTGTTAGCTCCCGGCACCAAAAAAAAAAAAAAAAAAAAAAAAACATGCGAAAAGTATGCTGCAGCACCGTCCAACAACTCTGAACTAGTTTTGCGCTGATCAAATAAACTTATAGTGGTGGCAGAATTAGGTTGTCAGAGTCTCGCACACTGGGATCTAACCTGATTCAGATTCTGGGCCCCTGTGAGAGCAAGGGGATGTGAACACTTCCAAGCCTGTTACATGAAGCAATGCCCATCTGTGTGATTCGCAACTAAATATACCGTTCAACCTTGACCATGGTCTCAATTCTGAAGGTCGTTACGACAGCCGCAAAAAGCATCGGTGCAGCAAAGGATGCCTAAGGACACTCGCTGGTTAGTCGGTATCCGTAAAGTGAGCCAGGTCACACTACGCACACATCTAGAGGATAAAAGTCTACCATTAGCCAGCCAGCCAGTCTATCTACAAGTCTAAACTCACTCTGTACTCTCACTCTCTGATTTCTAATAATCATTTTGAACACGGCTGGTGATGAAGTGCAGGCAAATGGAAACAAGATATCGGTGAATCAGATAATCCTTTTGATTCATTGATTCTGTCTTTCTGTTATACACTATTCCTTCATTTCATTTTTGCTTTATGACATGGTATTTCACCATGGACATGTACAGTAATTCTTCAGTTCGGCTTTTCCCAGCTGTGTTGTCTAACAAGCTGAAAACATTGCCTGGATGATATTAATCAGCCAATTTGATCTCTTTATATTGTCTTCCACTTTAGAACACGCGTTACAATTCATGACAACTTATTCATCCTCACAGTTGCACAATGTTGGCCTTATCTACTGAATTGGTTCATGCAAACCTCATAACTTCAACTTGTTTGTATCCTTGTGCATGTAGTGTGCAATCCTCAATGTTCCCATAAACCTTGTCTACACCTCTTGAACACACAGCCCATGTCATTGGCTCAACGGACCTATATCTTTGTGGTACCACTCAGTACACTATGACCTAAAGGAGAAAAGAACATCTTAAAAAGAGACAGAGTTAATCACATTCATCCAAACAATTTCACAAGGAAAAAGGGGGACAGAAAAAGAAAGATAGGGCTTACTTACAAAAGTACTTAATTTCTACATGAAAAACACTTAATATGCAATTTAGCATGTAAATAATGTCTAGGTCAATGTAAAGAAATAAAACTTACTCCATGTCTACATGTTTAATATGAATTACAACAGAAAGGGGTGTTTAAATAATTCTACAGCAAAATGTGTGAATGCTTTTCTACTTGTTTTTAAATTGTGTAAATTCATATGACAAACTATTCCAGGTCGACCCAAAGAGATAGCTATGAAGACAGAGCTCTGTGAAGAATTGTTCATCTGTGTGTTAGTGTGGCTTTGCACCAGACGCTATTACACAATCCCTCCTCTAAGAAAGCTGTCCTTATACTCAAAGTTGATCTTTCCACAATGATCCAACTCAAGATTTAATTAACTCTCTATTAGAAATAAAGACCTAGAGTCTTGTCACTCCTTTTATAAAATGTATCTATATCTTTCGACCTTTATCATTTTCTGTATTTCTACCTTCCTATCTACAAAATTCTATTATTTTTAGTTAGGTTTCAGGTTCATCATTTAACTGTTCAAAAAAAAAAAAGATTTTTATCCCATTATACCTACTAAAGTAAAAATGTTTCTTCAACACTGACAGCCCTCTCATTTGAAATCTAATCAATATGTAGATGCTTTCTTTATGATATTTAACTGACTCACTGTACAGTATTCGCACTTCACTGGCTGGTATGTAACAGCCTTTAAGTGGTGTTAATCCTACTAAATAAAATAAAGACACATGAGCACCAAAAAATGCATGCTTCTCAACACACCAAAAGAACAAATTCTCACAACAAACTACAGCCACTGTGTAAATGCACCATGGGCTGAATCTACCACACAACACCATGAGGATTTAGTTTGAACTTCATGCTGATGCAATTGGGTTTGCTTTCTCACCATGCAACGTTCAGATCGCATGGCGGAAGAGTTGGACATGCTGGATGCAGCATCTATGACTGGGGTGGGTCATGAGTGACGTATGAAGACAGAATCAGTTATGAGGAGGATGTGTCCGTTAGGACAGACTTTTGTTTGATAGGGTTTTTATTCCCCCTCTTTGGGTTAGAATAGTTTGTCATGGGGTGGTGGAAGGGAGAGCATGACTGTGAGAAAGCCAGACCAGATTTTACCTCGGGGCCTCTGTTTTTCCGCGTCATAGATCATTACCACCTCTGTGACCTGGCATGAAACACATCATTAAGAATACCACATATCAAACATTTGCACATATTTAATAAAATGTGAGAATGCTACTCTGCTTCATCGTGCACATGACTATTTTCCCTATGCAATTTTTAGAATTCATTGAGGAAGTCTCATTTGACTGGGTTATACTGTGTAGTCAAATAACTGATAGTTCAATGCTATTTTTGTGAATGGAAAACACCATCATTTAATATTCGTATACACTGTCTAACTGATTCAGAAACATTTTAATTCATTTACATATACAACACTAGGTCTTACATCTATTTGAACGTTTGAATTCATTAACACTAATAACAAGTAATTCTTCCGTGCATATAATGTGCATATTTTATGTCTTAAGTCTGATTGTAAACAAAGAGGGCCAATTTTACAAATGAAGCACAATAATTCATGTGCACAAAATTGTGAATGACGTCCACTATTTTCCATCTGGGCTAATTAAATAATGAGTGAATTCAATTATTTATACATGCAAACATAAAACATGGTGTATGACTCACCACACCAAATCTGTTAAAATAATCCCTGAGTTCAGGCTCCCCGCAGTTGTGAGGGATCCCACCGACAAATATCTTCTTAGATTTATTGCTATCACTTTTTCCCGTCTTCTGTTAAAAAATAAAAAAAGAAAAGAAAAAAAAACCCCCAAAGAAACGCATTAATGAATCAGTTGAATTCTAATGGAGAAGGAAAGATCGATAATGGCATAGGATTGTTGAATGAAGCCAGAACAGCTAACATCTCCTCTATGGCCCAGGGCTACTGCTCTTGAGATGTCACATTGATGTTCTCGATTTGTGCTGAGCTTGAAAAAAAATGACCCTCCTCACTTTCCACACCAAATGGACAGGAAACCACAAGTTCAATTCAACACTATTCCTTCCTAAACTACATTCATGCCACACTCACAAGAACAACAGCAGCTCTTGCTAAATTACACTATAAAACAAAATCTTTAAAAGCTGAGACAGACAGACTGATCTTTCAATCTAGAACCCTTTCTACTTCCTCCCACATCTACTGCTTTTGTCCTGTATCTGCTTCTGGAAGCAGGTGACATTGACCTTGTCGCAATAAACAGCTTACCCAGCCTTCCTTTGTGCGGGTCTTTTCAGGTTGCATCCCTCGGGGAGTACAAGGCTTGGGATCAATCTGTTGGTAACAAAGACAGCAGTAAGTTCAAATTCCTGTTTATTTGTCCAAAACGTCTCAGATCCACATCATGTGACAGAAAGGTGGCATGCAATGAGTTTTCAGAAAAGCAGCGGTAGCAGATAAACATGAACTTAGCTACAATGTACTGCAAGCTGAAGCATCCTTGCACCATCTCTCATGAGATGTATGAATTTATATGTGGTCTCTGATATACAGTGTATCCAAATCAACCTTTCAAAACATATAATACATTCTTGTCTTGTGAAACTGCTAGTTCTGTCGATGAGGTAATATTAACACATCTTGAAATAAGTATTTTAAATATATCGATCAAAAGACACCACCACACACAATTAACTCACATTTCTTCCATCAAGGTTGTGAGGTTTGGTCTCCAGCACCGTCCGAACACAGTTGGGGTCTTTAAATTTAACAAATCCAAAGCCCCGGGACTGATTTGTGCTTTTATCCTTCATGATAACACAATCCACTACTTCCCCATACTGAGAGAAGTAGTTTCGTAGCGTCTCTATTAGCAAAGAGAACAGAGTCATTAAACAGGTGCAACAATCAGACCAATTCAGGACACGCTTCTCCCGCATCCACAGAGAAATATGCTTTCTATGATAGGAATATGGAAACTGGGAATGAGGACAACAAAGGCTCTTTTTTTAAAAGTTTGCGCAAACAATCATTTAGAAGGGACTCATCATTCCCCTGTCGTTTTAACACCAAAGAAGAATCAACTCAGTTCATACAGAGGAATAACCTCACAGACATTCTCAAGAAAAAAAAAATGTGCTCGTCTCTGCAATCACTTCACGTCCTTGCAGCATTAGTGCCTCTCTAATTCAGTAAGTCGTCGCAAGCTCCTGGCTTGCAGTTGCCCCCTCTGATGTGAATGAAGTTACTGCCCTTATTACCTTGCATTATGAGATCATTGGGCAAAACTCAACTCACTCCATTGCTAGGGCTGGAAGGGTGAGGGGCTGGGGGTTGGGAGGGGGCATGCTGCGGCAGGTTTCACAAGCAACACGAGGCCGTTTCATGGCTCACATCGCTTGACGCGTGTGGCTGGAGGCCCTGTGGTGCGGCCGTAGAAATCAGTGATAAGTGGGGGGAGAGAGAAAGAGAGAGAGAGAGAGAGAGAGAGAGAGAGAGAGAGAGAGAGAGAGAGAGAGAGCGAGAGCGCTTGTCAAGTCGACTTTGGGGGGTGCAACATCAGGGCGCGCAGCTCAATGCAAACACATCAGTGGCCGGATGAAATGCACTCCCGACAGGGCATGTGAAAGCCCCCAGCGAGAGAAGCACAACAGCACAACTTAGGTCACAGAGGACCTCTCAAGAGAGGCAAACTATGAGCTTTACACACTGCTGTGGGTGAAGACTGGAGTGGCATGGAAACGGACAATGGGAGAAATGACGGGATTGCCTGGTTAATTGTTCTGGTTGTAATGAAAATAAGATGCTAACATAAGAGATACCAGAGAACATGAGAGCAGCAATAAGGGGGACTGGTGTATTGTCTCACGGCACATGTCTGCCTGCATCCTATAATAGACATGATGTGGTCAGTATCTGAATGCTCGACTCTAAGGGGTAAAGCTGGTATGGAAAGTGGGTGTGAGAAGTTCAATCTTGAAAGGCTCACAAACAATTAAAGTCAGACTCCATTTCCATTTGACATGTTCTAATCAGATTGCTCCATTAAGCAGTGCTTTATAAATTACTGCAATAACTAAATGGTATTAATCATCAATTGAGTAGTGACAAAGCCAACTTACCCTGTGTGGTACTCCAGTCTAAACCACCCACAAAAAGCTTCCTGGATAGAAAGAACACACATAAATTGCTTTGTTGTACAGTCATGTCAAAACTAAGCTATTTTTAGCTAACCTGCTGGTATAACTGATGGTTTATGTTAATGTCCCATTATCTATGACATACGCAATGAAACAGCAGAAGCTGAAAAAGTCTGCAATGTCTTAACATTAAAACAACTTGAATAAAACAGCAATATCCCAGTTACTATACGGCATTCTAGATGAAGTGCTGTTGCATTCGTTGTTATTCAAGCTGACGTTGACATCTATTAGCATTATTCACTAAACTAACTAAAGACGAAATATTTCAGAACTGGATAAATGACAAAATCTGCATACACGGAATGCACTGCATCAGCGTTCCATAAAACATCGGAGGATGGCCGCTTTGCTCGCTTTCAGTGTGTGGTCCGCGCTGAGGAAACTATCAAGCAGCAAATTGCATCCCTGGTCCACTGATAACCGCGTTATCTCCAATTCAAGACGTTTAATGTAACTTTCGTATTTCGCTAACATGGGGCTTGCTTGACAAATTCTTTACAAGTCGAGATATACCACAGAGAATCACGTTAGTAACCTTACAGATGAAATTGACAGGGTGACAACCATTTATTGGAAAGACCACATTTCCGTTCTATGTACAGTTTATTTTCGGGGGAATTTACGTCAGGTTTACTGTACAATTACCTACCTAAAATGTGGGACTCTGTGGCATATACCAAGGTCATAACAGAAATAATACAGACAAGCTGTTCTTGTCCAGAGCCGTCATTAAACTAACGTTACCGAGCACGCTTTCACATCTGCAAATTCAGCGAAGATAGCAGACAATAACGTTATGAATCCATCCTGCTGACCACCTAGTGACATAT
>JASCQY010000016.1:4771-24303 GCA_030264315.1 Sardinella tawilis
GCTGTTGGGGGGGCCGCGCCAGCGTATCCCTTTAAGGTTACGCTATTAGGCTAAGTCCTTCAAGTTTCTTCAGTCTTAATTCTGAATAGTCTCACACAAAAACGCATACAAATAAGGATACAGATTAAAACCACGTAAAAAGCAAAGTATCTTCCGTGCTCCTGTAATTCACTCTCTGGTGCATCAACGGGAAAGGACTTAAATTGTAGCTTAGAGAGAGTTTCACCAGAGCAGCTCAGATGTGAAAACTTTTCTTTATTTACGGTGCCAATAAAAAAAACCCAACAAGGATTAACGTTTCTACGTATACCACATCTTCATCAGATCTGAGCTGCTCCGGTGAAACTCTCTTTAAGCTACAGATTAAAACCATTTGATTGACATGCAACTGTCCAGTGGGGAATACTGGTCTGGCAAATGATTGGATGTACTTTTTCAAGCCCAGTTCGTTCCACAGATGGTTGACGCATTTAATTTTCATATCAGTGCTTCCAATTTAGTGACTGTGAATGGGTTATGAAGAGGATTTCAAGTAACTTCGCAAAAATGACCAAAAAAATACAATCACATACCCCACCTTTAATGCACACCTAGGTCATATCCTTACTGAGAACCATGAATAGAGATTGCAAAACTGCCGCACTGTTATTAGTCTGATTGCATTTGAAACTGTCTGGCCAAGTGCTGGATGCAATTCTGAGTATTAAGTCTATTTATCTGTAATGGGTCTGGAGTTTGGTGTCTGTGTGACATGTCATGGTTGGCTGTTAGCTAGTTGACGTTCTGTTTTTTTGGCAATACAATATAGTGTCTTATTTCCTATGGAACTTTGTACTATGGCACCAGATATAACCAAATAGATTACCAAATAATCTAGCAGCTAGCTTTGATCAGTGTTAGTTGTGAAGTTTGGAAGGCATATTTGTTGGCTTCTAGCTAGTATGGTCGCTTTTTCGAAAATACAGAAAAAGTACACTTTTGTACACTTTTGATTAAAAGAGTAGTTGGGTGAACAGTAATTTGTTGAACCCAGGTTATTTTTAAGACATTATCCTATAGCTCTAGTGATTTTTGTTTTGCATTTGGGATATGGATGAGGTCTGGTTATTTTGTAGAAGTTTCGCGTAATATTCTTTGCATGGTCACAAGCATGTACATGAAACTATAGAGATGCTATGCAAATAGTTGTTAGCACTTCTTAGGTAAATATCATGTAAAAAGTCGTTGGTAAAGTCCTGCTTGACCAGAGTTTTGTCCATAAGGAATTTTCATGTGATTTGTATTTCAGGCTTTTATGTGTACAATTTTGGCATTATGTCTACAGCATGTTCCAGTTCATTTTTAGCCATCGTCTTCTTGGCAGGTGTCATTATCCATGAAACTCTTTTGACACACACACAGACACACACCCAAACATAGCATGACCTCCGCCCGTTCGCATGTGTCCGCCTGTGTGTGTGTGCTCGTGACGTGTGACGTGTGTTTCTCGGCTTGGCCGCTGTCTTTAAGCTCGCCGTCGCCGTCGGACAGAATATTCCCGCACTACTTCCCATGGGCGGAGCCTCCTTGCTGAGGGCGGAGCCACTACCACCAGCAGCGGCCTGGGCGGAGTCCTGGAGGAGGCGCTGACGCGATTCGCGGTCATGCAGCGGCAGACGGAGGAGCACTTCCGCGTCTGGATGGATCGCCTCGCTCGCCTCCACTCGGACAGCGAGCAGTCGGAGAGCGAGCAGGGCCGTCAGAGTTCCTTCCTGCCGTCGTCTGAGTCCCAGGAGACACTGGCCGCCTGGCGCATGGCCCAGCTCAGCGCCAGTGCCAACATCAACGCCAACTTCCCCACGCAAAACGCCACGTGCAGCGGAGCCCCCGATTCTGTTGACCCCAACCCGTTGAATGTATAGAGAAGGGCCCTCTCATCCACATACTCTCTGCCTCCCAGTTCCTCCCATGTCCCACGTCACTCTTTCCTTTTCTCCTCCTTTCCTTTCTCTCTCCTTCATCTCTTCTTTCCCTGCATCCCTTTCCCCATTCCCCCCATCCTACAGAAAATGTTCTTCCTTCCTGATCCCCTTCCCTCTCTGAGAGCATGTGCCTTTGAGGTACTCAGGAGCTACTGACTTTTTTTTCTTTTTTTTTTCTTAACTTGTGCACGGCGCCGCTCAAAACAAAACAAAATAAAACAAAACAAAACACGGATCCTCTAACTGCAGTATGCCAGCAATGCTATGTTATTGTGCCACTTCACACTGGAACCCACCGATTGCCCAGGAAATGACCAGCAACGTCTCAGGGTTGCTTTTAGATGTGTTTGAGGAAATGTTGGTTTTGTTGATTATTTTTGTTTTTGTTTGTTTGTTTGTTTGTTTTTTTGCTTTGACCTTCAGTGTGTGCTTAACAATGGAGCAGATCCTGATTTGGTTGTCATTAGCTAAGGTTTTGGTTTGGTTTTGGTTTGAGTTGTATGTCTGATCTTCCTTTGCTGTTACTGGTAATCTGCATGTGACAAAACAGAACAAGCCAGCTTAGCTTGACTTGCACTCATTCACAGAGTTAACAATTACACACACACACACACACACACACACACACACACACACACACACTACTCATGAATGTGATTAACACATTTACTGTACCGTTAACTGTTTACATTTGTCTTTAGATACTCAAACAGTACATGCACGCTTACAAGTGACCATGTGAAGATCCACTCTTTAACAAACGACCAGTTAATTTTAGAAATAACAAAAGCTATGAAAGTTGCTTTATTATATTTTTTGTATGGACTGAGTGCAGGACTACTTTCTAAAGTGCTAACAAACATTAGGCTGTCTTTACACCTTTAACAGGGAGCTTAGGGTATCTCCCTAATTGCTTGTCAAAGTTAATATCTTTAAACAAGAGTGCCTGTTATTTGAATGCCTGTTCACATTAAATACATACAAGGAAGAGTGATTGGTGTGGGTGTTTTAAGGCCTGTTGTGAAGTATAATGAAACAACCTTGTGGTATAGTTTTTTTTAACAAGTTTTACTAGTAAGCCTTTTGTCATATTCCCTGGTAGATGATTCACAATTACTGTCCAAACTACTATAGTCAAAGTTAATTAAAACGACACATTTTTATGAATATTTAATTAAAGCGGAGATGAATTGCGTCCAGATCCAGACATTATTAAGATTGTGAAATGTTTTTGTAATTTTATATACATCAAAGTATCTTGTTATGGGATGATGAACAATGATTTCTTTTCAACACACGTAACTGCATACGACACATCTAGTCTAAAAACCAAAACGTTACCCTGTTGACTAGTACCATGTTATGAGCCGTGTCTGTTCTCTGGATAGTAACATCACAAATGTCATATAAGAAATGTGGTATAACTTTCATAGAAACCGGAACCAAAACCGGTTACATCCAAATGCTGGTATTATGCATAAGTGGCTGTTAGATTTTTGAGATACTAAATAGGGATTTAGCTAACAGTTGATTGGCTGGTGATGAATGTAGCCATTAGTTAGTGGCTGGTAGTTGTTTATGTTTTCCAGTCTTTGATAGTCATTAAGCCTTTAGTATTGTGGTTCTGGTGTTATAGAGACAGGGTCTTGGTGTGATATGGTTCCGTTAGCCGTGTTCTATCAACGACATTGTGGATATGTCTGAGGTGAGTCTTCTTATAATGCACAATGTTTGCTAATGTTATGCTTTGTCAATAAGCCACCGTCCATCTGGTTACCAAGATGTATTGCATTGCGCTAAAGTTTGTTTTTTGTGTTGTGTTTTTTTTTGCTGTTTGTTATTTGATACAAAACTTAAACTGGCTTTAGATAACATTCTTTTGAGGCTAATGTTTATCATGGGCACACAGCAGTCATTGTTAGCTTGGCTAGGAAATTGTATCAAACCAAGCCATGTCCTGTGTTTGCATATATTCCCAGAAGAGCCCCATACTTGACCCCCTGACCTTAGTTTGACCAAAGTTTATTTATAAACCATCAACTGTTTGGTTTGGCCAAACAGTTTTATTGAGCCATGTTTTATTGGAGCTGATCATATTTGGGTCCTTCAGATGCCTGACTATTGGATTACAAATTGTTGTGGTGTGGGATATGAACTTGTTGGTAATGGGAAAGATAAGGTAGTTTAAACCAGGTGCTTTCTGTGTTTTCTGGTGGCGACTTGTGCCATCCCAATTCACAGTTCTTGTCTGAAATGTTGTAAGCTGCTGTTCTGCTCAGCTAATCCATGGCTTTCTCTATGAAGACAAATCTGCACTAATGAGTTGCCCATTCACTGCCTACCAATGACAAACAACACAAAGAATCCTTCACCTCTAAGCTTTCAAAATTATCTGTCACAATGAAATGGTCTAAGAAAGGGCTGAGATTAGAGACTTTGTGTGAATACTACTGTATATGCCAGATGATTCCTTTGTAGTGCTAGGTAGTTATAGTTAGGTAGGTATAGTTATTATACTCATGTGTGTTAGCTTAAGTTAGGTAAATGCTTGAGAGGAAGGTGATCCGTTGTTCAGCAGCCTTAATAACAAAATGTTAAACTCAAGGGAAATGTCGGCCTATATTTCAACTGTAAAGCTGAGCAGAGCTTAGTTTGTCATACTAAAAAAGCCATGCTTCAGTACGAGTGCCATCTGACATGAAGCAAGGCGGAATTCATAAACCTTTTTCATAGATGGATACTATAGATGGATAGATAGATAGATAGATAAACTTAATTGTTCCCATGGGGCAATTGGATTTGCAGCACAATCGCAGCAAACCTTTGTTTGCTTCTTGTCCTGCCATGTTGGAAAAGGCAAATGCTTCAACCAAGACTCTATTGCCAGTAATGCTCAGAGTAGGATGAATTTGAACTGCTATCCCTTTTATATTCATCATGGTCATCCACTCAAAGTACTGCAGAATACGTAGCTGTCATTATGGTCATCAAAAGACTTGGCTCGTCCAACACATAATTTTGACTGGAGCTTTTGTGTTCATTGGTATGTTGTGTGTGTGTGTGTGTGTGTGTGTGTGTGTGTGTGTGTGTGTGTGTGTGTGTGTGTGTGTTTGTGCAGTTGGCCCAGAGGTGGTGGGGCATTATGACCTGTCAGACACCCACTCAGAGCAGGAGCTGCCATCCTTACACCCCCACTCACTGGTCCCGCCAGGTCTGTGTCCATGGTGACCACTTTCTATGAAAAGTAACCTTTTGCGTCAAATCTGTTGCCACTTGCTATACAAAGGGAAATGGGCACCTAAACCGTTTGTAGACACAATTCCATTTGCACTCAGACCTGTCTTCATTGGTAGAGGTTTTTGGGGTGTGTTACATGGTTGTTAGCTCGTGCTTGAAAAACTGAATCTATTGGCAATGGTTATTCTTTGTTTTATCAGATATAAAATACACATTTGCAAACTGAATGGGCCTAATTATGTGTATTCCTTCATTGCCCAGGATTGGAGCGTCATCAGGTTGAAAACAGACAAGACAAAAACAGTTATGAAATATCGTAATTAGGGCCTAAGCCTAGTTGCCTGTTGCTTGTTTTGAAACACCTAGATTAATGGAAATGATTAATAATATAGACCTTAAACTTGCAGGCCCATTTATAAACCCAATCAAGGCCTAAGTAAATATCAACCATAATCCCCATGGTTGGGTTGCTTTGTGAATTTTGGTCTAATTTTGAAGTAGGCCTGTTTTAAATACATGAGCAGGGCAGAGATGCATGGATATTTTTAGATAACAGATATAGTTTTAAATATTAATGTTTTTTATATTTTACTTTTGCTCATTTTGCAATGTGTTAACTATTGTAGCTTTAACTATTTACAGAGTTTAAAACATTGACATTGTTGCACTTTTACAACATTTAAAGGACACATAGAATGGAAAACCATTTTTGCCTTGGCTGTGATGAATTAGGAGAGGTTGTGCATGACCAAAGAGCTATCATGAACATGAGGCATGGCTGTGCCCTCCTTCAGAAAGAAATCTTGAATTTAGATATGGCCACTAAAACATGGGCCAATCAGAACAAGGCTACAAGTGATGTCAAATTGCAGAAAGCTATTGTAGTTCAATTGTGGTTGCCAAAGGGGGCACCCTTCAGCCAACAGTAACATTTTAATACTCAGCCTAAATAAAAATCTTTAATTAGGCTTTTAAAATTGCACTTGAGCTTATTTTAGATTAATTAAAGTTGGACATATTCTATTTTAACATCAGAGATCAAAGATAACACGATATAATACTCCATGCATCCCCTCTGTGTCCCCTCTAAAGCAAAATGATATGAAGTCCATAAAGTTTCCAT
The DNA here is from genome assembly GCA_030264315.1 of Sardinella tawilis. Lineage (NCBI taxonomy): Eukaryota > Metazoa > Chordata > Actinopteri > Clupeiformes > Clupeidae > Sardinella > Sardinella tawilis. The sequence continues at coordinate 11,093 of JASCQY010000016.1, forward strand.
ACTCATAATGGTGCATGCAGTTTACTGTTATATCAATGTATGTTTCAGGTGAGGCGGAGGCCAAGCCTCAGGGGAGTGGCGCATCGTCTGACAGTGAAGTGGAGATAGTCGGCGTTCAGGAGAATCCCAGGTACACACAGAAAGAACCGAATGCAACGCTTGACGAAGTTGACTGTTCACTGTTTTAATCTTAAAGTTAAATTAGTAATTTAAGTCAGTGCATACATAGCTCATGTGTGTGTTTTTTTTGTTTGTTTTTTTTGTTTTTTTTAACTATGCAGATTTCTAATGAAGATACCATAGTGCCTCCCACATAGCCCATTACTGCCTTTGGCTGTCATGGTGTTTGTTTTTTTGTTTTTTTTTTGTGTGTGTTACTACATGTATATTGCTCAAATCACATTTTCCCTTCCGTGTTGTGTAAGCAGGTTTCCACGTGGAGGTGTAATTCAGTCTCTGTCCTCCTGGAAGACCGGCGCCAAACCCACATGGAACACAAACCCCAGCCAGTCCGGATGGGCACCACCCTCAGAAGTGGTGGATTTGACACTGGAGGAGGACAGACAGAGATACCTGCTGTGACACACACACATACATACACACACATACATACATATATACCTACTGTAACAGACATCCTCAAAACACACAGAAACCTGCTGTAACACACACACACACACACACACACTCACTTACCAATACATAAACTTACATACAGTACACACAAACACCTACAGACGACTGCAGTAAGACCCACAATGTTTGTACAGTCCCATAGATTCTAATGGGTGCATACACTACATATCAAAAACACATGGAACATACACATAGTTTTGACACGCAGACATAAGCATACACACATACACGCTTTGAGGTGTGTGCACTGATCAATACTAGCCTGCATCCTCCTTATCTTCCTTTTTACCCGTGTCAGGTCTTAAGCAATATGATTGTGTGTGTGTGCGCGTGTGTGACTGAGTGAGGGCCCCCTAACAAGCTGCTGCCTGAGGAATGTATGTATAAGTGTGTGTGTGTGTGTGTGAGAGAGAGAGACACACAGAGAGAAATGGATTATATATGCTCTTTATAAAAAGCTGCTGCACGAGGTGTTTGGAATGCAGAGGCTGGGCCAGAGACAAACTTTTGTTGTCGCTGCTGCACTTTAGAGACACATTCACAATCATGAATTCACAATCATGGTCACAAGTACCTGCTCAGACAAAAAAAAAAGTGAGAGACAGGGAAAAAAATCTAGAATTTTTTTTTTTTTTTTGGCTCATTACCAGAAACGAACATGATTGGGTTGTTGTGTAAAACACAACTCAGAAAGTAAGCTCTCCCTCACACATACACACAGACCCCACCCCCCCAAACACACACACATATATGCACACCTCTCCTAAAGCACAGGTGTGGTTTGCCCTGGAGATAAAGCAGATGATTCCTTTTTAAATTATGTACAGCACACACCCTCGGTCCCTGGTGCTCACACTGTTACCGTCATTAAGCATAGTTTTGACCAGCTCTAACAAGCAGACAATTGTCTAGTTGGAAATCTAGCTGGAAATCTTGCATAACAAAGCTTTCTGTGTGGCTTATTTGCCTTTTATTCTGCCTCTATTTGTAAATGGATTATTGTTGTTTTGATTTTGTTTTGTTTTGTTTTTGCATTAAGTCAGCCAGGTTAATATTGGGTCTTAGGACTGTCCCTGTAGAAATCTTGCAGCATTTTGATGAGAGAAATACACTTGGATATTAACCTGTACAAACAGCTGAGTCTGTATGCAGTGGGAGGTGCTTCTGGAATGTATCGCATGATGAGAGCGGGTCCTTATATTTTAAAACATTGACAGACTGATGAATCTGACAGCACTTCAACTTCAAGTCATTTAATTTCATTTTTCTTCCCCCGTGTCTCAGTTCTCATGGAAGGCATTGTTTGCCACGTGTGTGTGTGTGTGTGTATGTGTGTGTATGTACAGTATATGTATATGTGCGTGTGTGTGTGCTGAAAAGGGGTTTCAGATATTTGCTTCTACTTATGTGAAAATCCTGATGTGTGTGGGGGTGTGTGTACTTGCCTCATGTGTGTTCCTGTAATGTTTGTGGGTACCAGTGAATCGCAGACATAAATTCATGTGTCACCATATTTTGTACTTAACATCATGTTTTCTAATCCCTTATGCACATTTACAGAGTGGTTTTCCTTGCTGTTTTTGTTGTTGAATCTCCCTTAATATAGTCCTTTAGTTTTGTCAGGCTGCAGCCTTTTGTAGGTGTTTTCTGTGCATTCTAAATCAGGGCCCAAAAATGTAAACAAATAGTATACAACACCTGGAACAAATATGTATAGAAAACCTCACAGTAATAAATAGTTACATTTTCCCAGTGTAACAGATGCCAGCTAGCCTAGCCGTGTTTGTAGAATGTTTGTAAACCTCCCTTCCCACATCTCAAGAGTGCCCCGTAGTCAGTTGACAGGGAGTCTGGGCTTCAGGCTACAGTACATTTCAGTACAGTACTAGTCAGGTACTTGTCCAAAGGCTTAGGTTTCCTCAGCCAAAGAAATTTGTTGGACCAATCAGTGAACGGCGAGGGGGCTGTGTCACGACAAAAGGGTTGTGAATGGTCAAAGGCATACCCAGTAGCTTTTAAGTTCACAGAAAGCATCTACCTATTATAAAGCTAACGCATGCCTATTGAGAGGTGGCAGACTCTTTGCACAAAGTCTGGTTCACGAGGCTAGGAGCCTTTTACTTTGACAACAAAAACGGCAAAACCATTTCCTCACTCACTTCCACGCTTCACTTGCATGTCCATGTTTGAGTTTACATCCCAAAATGCCAGAGATGTCTCCTGGTCATCTAGACAGCTCCTCCTCCATTAGCTTTTCATCTCACTGCTCAGTTTTCTACAACTTTGGAACTGAGTCTTCGCGGACTGGCCTGTTTATTGGCTAATAATGTAGGCATCTCACCTTGATTGGCTGACAAAACCAGAGTTCTGGTATGGTGGAAAGGCGGGAAAAGGAGGAAAGGTGAACCTTTGAAAGATAAAACACTGTTACCGCATCAACTTAGCCCCACATACTTTTACATGTGTACACATTTCCTCATTCTTGAGCAATACTCCCAGAGACAGGCTCTGAATATTCCTATTGAAGTCATATTGAAGTTCTATTTCAGGTTATGCTTGTGAGGTGGATTTGACACATTAACCTACTTTACCTGGTCACTATAAATGTGTTTTAAATCCTATGTGGGAAAACTACTGACATCCTCATATACATCTTTATCTGATGACCTCTCTATACACTCTCACACACACACACACACAAGTTCTACAGCACCGAATCCTATAATGAACATACATCTTCATATACATAATGTGTGTGTTACAGCATCGAGTCTCTCTCATACACACACACACGTGCTCTCAAAACACATCTAACTTCCACCACTGATTCTGAAGGAGCATCTCCTCCCCCTTGTGGCCCTTCCCTTGCCCCGTTCCTTCTGCTCCGTTTCCTTCGTCAGTATTTAGGAGGAATGTTTATAATATTCTCTTGCTTCTGCAAGCCAGACTTCCTTCAAATGAAAATTATGATGTAGAAAGAAATGAAACTATTTTAAAATAAATTAATAGTTATTTAAAGACTGGATCTTGATCTCTTCGTGTTTGTGTGTGTGAGAGTGTGATGCAAGTTGTATGACACTTCAGTGTAACTCCACATACACATTCAATGATTGTTTTTTTTGTTTTGTTTTTTTCCTATAAAAATGCATCAAAGCTAATTTTAACATGGAAGAACAATCTGACCTGCCTGGGCAAGTATGAACTAGGCCAACAAGAAAATATTGTGGTTAAAGGTAAAGTAACCAATTTGTAATGCACACATCATCATATGTATTTGATCAAGTAATCAATCAGCATAAGTTTCCATGATTTCTGTACCCTTGTAACTGTTTGAGTAACAAAGAAGAAGCAAGTCATAAACGGTAGCGACAACCCAGGTTAAAGATGGGCCACACCTTTATTCAACTTAGACCCCCTCATGCCGTCACTCCTGTCAGATAATCATGTGACCCTGTGTTACAACACATTATGTAACAGCGCAATATGTAATAACCTGACATTTTCACTGCATTATGTAATAATTTACCCATTTTGTAATAATTTACACATTTTGTAAAAGGCTCTGAAATATATGACATAATGGATTACAAAATGTGGAGAAATATTACATTTTGCGTTCAAGAATTTTATTACAAAATGCTTAAATGATTACATAATGGAGAGAAAAATGTATTACATTTTGTCAGGTTTATTACATACTGTGGTGTTATTACATAATGTGTTGTAACACCCACACACACTGCTGACAGGCATGTGCTGTAGCTTTCCCACCTGTTGTGGCTCTGTACTGGTCTGTCTGTGCACTGTACCTGGCACTGCTGGTCCCTTTCTGTTTTATTTATTTATCTTGTGGTATTCCAAGACAGTGGGTAAGTGATACACTTGGATAGGTTAACCTAAAGATAGTAATAAACCTGCAAATAAAGTAGCCTGCATGTAGTATTTAGTTTAGAAAATGAGGAGTCCAGGCTGTTCCATTAGCAGGTTTACTCTGGGGTTAATTTACCCAGGGTTGTCACTTAACACCTCACTGGTAGCCCTCACCTCAGTAGAGGTTTTTAGTTAGGGAGGTGGGTTGTGGACATGCCTGAGTTATGGAGTGGTGAAGGCCATGACACTGTGTTGCCTTTCCAGAAGAATCCCAAAGGCCTCTACAGGGACAATTCCATCAGGGGTCCTGGGAGTAACTTTCCTAGGGCCCACAGTGAGCCCCATTGGAGAAAGATGATGCGAGTACTTGCTGTGTAATTTGCCAGGCTGTGCCTAAGAGCAACTCCTTGTCAAAAACAGCACGGTAAAACAAACTTACATTTGTGGAATGGCAACATTGGACAGGTGTGTAGAGAAATTACATCTTTTACAATCAGCTGATTCAAAACAGCTTTGTAATTAGCCTGTAGCGGTATATCCACAAGGCTGCTGAAGCACGAAAAAGACTGATCCACCAAAACAGCTGTCAGTACAATCATGAAGACTGTGCACAGTGAGTCTAAGGCACTTTAAGGAGCTCGACCACACCCCTTTTTAGGACGCATCATTCATCCAGTTTATTCTGCAAGTGCAGTCATTTTTGTAATGTCAGAAATAGAACCCTGTTTTAATTTCTGGAAAGGTTGTGGGGAATGTCAGTATTTGGGGTAGATCACCCTGCGCGTCAATCCATCCGCCCGATTCTTGTCCAGCCACTTCCCGCACAGGAAGATGGTGGTTACGGCATTAGCTGTGTTGGTGACCTCCACGCGGTCCAGCAGCCAGCTAGGGTTGAGACCCTTGCTGTCATGCTCAACGATCACGTGGGTCAGGTCACCCATGTCCAGCAGCTCTATCGTGAAGCGCTCAGTCCGCCCGCGTTCAAACAGGTTCCTCACACGCTGCCGCAATGCCCGCCGTCCTGAATCCCCGTTGGAGCCAAAGAGCGTGATGAACACGTTGGCATCAGTGCCCGCACCTTTCTCGTCACCCGTGACTACGATGATCTCGTATTTGACTGGGGTGAGGCTGCGGGCTTTCGAGGCGAAACTCTCTACTATCTTGCTGCACTCGAATGTCACAGGGTCATCACGTTTGGAGGACAGAGGAACCTGACCGTTGCAGTTGAATATATACCTGATGGAGAGAGATGGCAATTAGCCTACTCTGCACATTCAAATACACGCATAACCACTCCAAAAGTTCTTGGGTTTGCATAGGCCTATATCCAGTAGAACATTGGTTCTCAAACTGGGGTCTGGGGACCCCCAGGGGTCCGCGGCACGTTGCCAGGGGGTCCGTGAAAAAATTTGCTACGAAGTATAAGCTTGTCTTATGCAGAGATAAATACTAAAGATCAGTCTAGTGCCCAATGGCATTGTGCTCATTTTGCCAAATGCAATAACAACATGCCTATCTAAACTTTTGTGCTATTAGCAGAAATGTTTTGGAAGAACAAATGACTAAAATCTTGTATTGCTTATTTTTGTTGCAATTGAGGGGTCCTTGAAAAAAACATTCTGCTCCATAAGGGGTCCCCGGCCCAAGAAAGTTTGAGAACCCCTGCAGTAGAACACTGTAATAGTACAAGGCATTGTGACCATTACAGTCACAGGCAGTGTACCCACAACAGCAAACTAGACTACAGCAATACACCTTCACAAATCTCAAAACCACTGCATTGAGAACATTGTTACATTTGGTCATGAATTAATTGAATGCATGCAGGCCAATCAGGCCTTACAGAATAACTTAGCCTGATTCTACTGTACCAAAGAGTATACTGTAGAAGAGCTTTTACACTCCTTGACTGTACTTATACTTGTATTCATGCTCTTATTCACAGCCCACTTACTTGTTTCCAAGCTCCTTTTCTGTGATAACGACTTCTAGCACATGCCAGAAGGCTTCTACTTTGGGCTTCTTCCCATCTTTGGGTATGTGGCCAACGCAGATACCCGCAATATCGCCCACATTCTTAGACGAGAACTCAAACCTGTCTGTGCTACCCCTGTGTGGGCACAGAGATTAATATTAAAGAGATATAAGATGTAAAATAATAATAAAATACAGATCCACATATTAATACACAGTCACAATATGATAGATATGCAAGATAATGTATACATATAATACATATTTAAATTACTTTATGAGAACACATTTTACACATTACCGTAAGAAGCGTTTTTTCTTCCCTGAGTTTTCGAGAACAAGTTCTTTGGAACGGCCTTTCCTTCCTTCCAGGATCATCCACACATTTTCACGCGTCTCTGCATCATCTTCATCCGCAGTGACAGTGATGATTTCATACTCTACCAAACAGAAAAATACAAATACATCAGTCCATTTGACAGTTCATCAATTTAAAATCTTGACATCAACATCTAGATACAGTACATTATAACATTATTGTCTTACAAAAGGACTTGGAGACTAATCTGTTAATGCGACAAGTTGAGGTTGCTAACCATCAGCATTCATTGTTCACATGTCTGTTACATGCTGCTCTCACTCACTACCCATTAACCTGAGGGATTTATGCAGACTATTTGTGTTTGGGCAACTATGATTGTACATTAATGTTCTTGTAAAAGCTATTTTTAAATTCTCGGTGGTGAACTTGTACATATCTGAGTCTGACCCACTCACTGGTTTTCTCATTGAGGTCAAGTATGTCGTTGTTGGCGCAGCCCAGCTCTCGTATTAGCTGTCCATCATCCTCATTCTTGGCAAGCCACCGGTTGCACGGGAAACGGAATGTTTTATCCAGGACATCATCTCGCACATCCACATACTCAACGTACCAACCTGCAGCTGGGCCTAGACACAAACACACACACACACACACACACACACACACACAGATTTACTTTCAACCACATTTACATTTACAATGCAGGGCTTCACATTAGCACCCGCCCACCCACAAAATGTGGATAAAATTTGGCCATAAGGGCCAACACCATCAGTCTCACCAGTCACTCTGGTAGGTGGCATAATGCACAATATATCTAGCAATTCAATTTGCGGCCACAAGAGGCTACAATATATCTTTAATTATGGTCTTCTCTGAAAGTGTAACTATCTGATCGATCTCCTTGCAACTCCCATAAGCACTGGTAAACACTGTTACACTGTTCCTTAAAATAATAATATCATGGAATTACTGAGATCCACTTATACACGCACCTGAGTTGTCGTGCCATAGCCGAACTTTGGAAAGGTCACCCAAGCTGAGTGTGTCTGGGAATCTGAAGGTATCAACCTGTTTGCGTTCAAACTTGTTGTTATTGTTGGAGTGTTTGAGTGCCAGCGTCCCTGTGTCTCCATTCTCACCGAATACCATTAGCCACACATTGGCATCTGTCCCTGCCCCTACACACACACACACACACACACACACAAGGCACAAGACTAAGTGTAAGTCAATGAAAAACTGCAACCATTAATGTCATAGTGACCATTAAATAATAAATGTGTGTGTGTGTGTGTGTGTGTGTGGGTGCTTATCCATCAATCCAATCCAATCAAGAGTTTTACATTAGAGGTTGTCGTGTGTATGTGTGTGTGTATTTGTTGTGTTATGTATCATGAAAGGTACCGTATGTGTGTATGTAGTTTATGTGCATACCCATGACGTCGCCTGTCTTGACATTTATGATGTAGTTGGTCAGTTCCACCATCTCCTCCTCATCTATAACGGCGGCCATCTCACCACTTAGCGTCTTCTTAGCGCCTAGTGTGACTGACAACCACTCAGAGTATGTGAACTCTGCTACCTCATCCGTTTGCAGGTTACGCAGGACAACCTACAGTAGATACACACAGAGACATATACAGTACTCATATATACTGCACTTCATTACCTCCACCAAGGAGTTTATGCTTTCGCCAACATTCCTTTGTCGAAAAGTAGGCTACTGCACACATTCAGTTTGTGGGTCGGCTTTCAGGACTACATTCTGGCGATTCCAAAATCTGTCTGGATTTGTATTGGGTCAGTGACCCATTTTGTCTTTTGTCTAACCATAGGTCTGCTTTTCTAGTTCTTAGATAATTGATGCATTTATCCATTTGCCAGGAAGGACCTACTGGACCTACTCAGGGTTACCTGCTTTCCTCAGGTGCTCAGAATCCACAATTGTCAGGCTACTGTTGGCTATTAAGTCGAGAAAGTCCAGTTTCATTAAGCAGTAGTAGTAGCACAGGTGATCCCAATAATCAGCTGATCTACCTACAGTAGTAAAGAGTTGCGCTAAATCAAATAAGATAGTTTATGTGAATGAATGGAAAAGATATGTGGAAGGACATTTACTCCCAGATCCATATCTGTTCTAGGTCCATGCTCCCAAAAAGACAGGCAATTTGGCATTTGTTTGAAAAAGTTAGAGCACAAAGAAAAAGTGAAGAATGGAAAAGAAAATGCCCTGGAGTCACATATTGTAGAAAAAAAACATAGCCACACTCCATCAAGTTGATGCAGGCCAGCACAAAACACAGAAGAGAGCAGAGAGGAAGTGTATGCCTACATATAGTATGTGTGAAGCTGTTTCATTTACACATCAGGAGTGTTGGTATAGCTACAGTATAAAACCAAGGCACACACGCATATCACACTAGACTCCAAGCCTTCTCAAACAAATACAACGTGCTCCCAGTCCCATACATCAACACACACACACTGCAAAAATCACACTGTAGAATTCATGCCTCCAGACACATGCAACATTCACTACAAATCAAAACACACACATATACACACACACACACACACACACACACACACACCCTCTCTAAGAACCAGTCAGGTCGGCTGCCAGAGCCGTCCACTCGGACCCGCATCTTTTTCAGAGGTGCAATGTCTTCAACCTCAAGAGTGAACGTGTCTTCCTGTCCACGTTCAAATCTACACAAACACACACACACACACACACACACACATTCACATATTCATTTAAAAACCTTGTCAGTTTTACATAAGCATTCATTTAAGAACTGTGAGAATGCAGAATGTCTGGGTTGGTATGACAACCTGTCCTCATTCTTTGGCAACAGCATCTCCTCAGAGCTTCCGTTGGCCCCAAACACAGTCAAGTAAATTTGTGTGTCTGTTCCTGCATTCTGTACATCACCTGTAACCACGGTTACTTCATAGATGATCTGAGGGCCATGAAAAAACTGATTCGGTAAATCAGGCCTTAGAGAAAAACATTTCTAAATGTTTTTGTGTTGTGTATTTATTTATATTTTTACAGTAAGTCTATTATAAGTGTGTTTGTTACCTTAGTTGCAATGGAGATGACCATAGCATCCATGACGTTGAGCACACGGGTAGTGAGACCGTCACCACGGTCTTTGGCCAACCAGCACTTACACTGGAACACAAACTTCATCCCTTTTGTTGGCACGGCAACTGACAACTCGTCCACCAGCCAGCAACTCTCTGGAGTCGCTCCATCATGACCCAGCTATAAACACAATTTGTTTTGGAAAAGTTATGGTATACGGTACCTGGTATTACATAAACAAATAAATAAAAAACATTATAAACCTATAATATTTATTTCATACAGAATGAATAAGTCACATCTTACGCAAAGGAAATATGTCAATGCGATCTGAACCTGTAACCTATTTTGATGTCAGTTATTGATATTCTAGTTACTGCTACAGTAATTATGCCTCCTTTGTTGTGTTATATTGTGCTTATGCATGTGAGAGTATCTTGCCTCCACTCGCTTGATATCTCCTACATCACTGCCATGGCAATGGAAGGTATCCAGAGCTTCAGGCACGAAGCCGCTTGATTCTTCAGGCATATCAAGCCACATGCGGTCTGTGACACCCTCTCGTCCGTGGATGATGACGTACGCACGGCTGGTGGTCCCTGCGTCACGCTCATCACCCGTGATCACGGTGAAGTGGTAGGGGATCACTGTGAACAACACATCATGACTGAGCCACGTAAAAGAGAAAAAAAGTCGCTTTAGCCAGGTTTGCTCCCTTTTAATATATATACATATATATTCCTCAGACGTGAGCCACAAACACATGCATACAGACACACCCACGCACACATCCTAGGAAAGCTCAATTGTGGGTACCTGTGTTTTTATGGAACCCAAGATGTTGGTCCTTACACGCAGCTATTATTGAGCTGTTGAAATGTCTGATTATCATCAATGTTTCATTTGTCAGAGAGTGTGGTGTAGAGTTCCGTAATTTACACTGCTGGCTATTAATTTTGCACTAGTTGTTTATCTGGGAGAGTTTATAGTTGTGGTTATACTATACAGTGCTATTGCACAACTTATCAACGCTCAATTCACAACTGTGGCTTCACACACATTTTGTCACCAACCACAGTGTGGACGATATTTGGAAACTTGTACAGTATGAGTGCTCACTCAGAGCATGACTGTTTAAATAAAAAAAAAAAATCTTTGATGGTGGTGGTGACACTTGTGATACTGAAATGACGCATAATCATTCTCCACTTACAAAACTAATTTTCACACACCCCAGACACCACTTATATAAGTTTATATTTCACATTAATTTTCATCTGTGGTATCATTCTTGCAGACTGTGCATAACAAATGCTCTCTGCCCTGGTCTCTGGTTTCCATTTTATTTTAAATGCATGCATGAAGCATAGCTGCAGATAGGGTTCTAATGACTATGTTAATATGTAGCAGGAACTTGATTCCGATCATCCAATGCAATTTAGTAAAGTGCCCTCTCTGGACCTGTGTGATGTCCCAGAGGGGAGCAACAACTAATCGGGTAAATAAATACCTACTTGGTGGGAACATATGTAGAGCGAGATCCAGACAAATAGCGATATGGCACACATACAAAGATTCAGACTATTCAGCAACATTAATCCTACATCAATTATGTAATTAAATTATGTTAAATCATAATAAAAAATGTATCAAACCATACACAGTCAGTAGTAGTTTAGAATGTCTATTTTTGTGCGCTTGTTAGTTTTACATACCATAAATGTATGTGTATAGACGGTTTCAAAGATAAAGACAAAAGCTATGCTGGTACATTCTATTTCCTTCGCAAACTACTTATGCTAGATAACATAACTATGGAATGTTAAAGTGTAATCCCTATGGGAACAGCTATAACAGATTCTCTGAAACAGGCTAGTATAGGTGTAGATCTTTACTCACACAAACTTTCCTCCTCATCTCTACTGTCTTTGTCCCTCTGGTTCATGTTGCTGTCCAGTCCCCCAATACCACTGTCATCCCTTGGGCCTTCATAACCCTGTATAAAGATGCAATAGGATATTGAACATGAGACTGAAACTCTCTCACACATTCACACTTACACACACATACACACACATAAAAAAATGCTTTCTCAAGATTGGCATAGCATGAAACAGGGCATGATCATATCTAGGTGTAGTACTCAAAATCGTGAGAATTTCATAGGGATTGTTTAAAGACAAAATAGTCACCCTACAACTGCTCAGCAAGCAGGCAGGCACACAAACACACACATGCGCAGACACACACACACACACACACACACACACACACACACACACACACACACACAAATAAGGTATAAATCATATATATCATTTTCTTGTCTATTCTGTATCCCCTCTATCTGTCTCTATCTGCCACACTCAGAGACATAAACATTCTCTCACACACACATATAAACACACACACACACACACACACCTTCACATAGAACACTCGGCAGATTCTCATGTCTTCTCTCTTTCTGGAAAGCCATCGTTCACACAGGAAGAGGAAGTCCTCCTCTGTGTCCAGGTCAATCACTTCCACATCCTCCAAGTACCAGTCAGGGCTGAGGAAGCTGTTGTCATGGCGAATGCGGATCTTAAACACCTGTCCGAGGTCTACAGCGTCTAAGGTGAACTCATCCACCTGCAAATAAAAATAAATCCCACATCATCATCACAGTCTCAGAGTAACAGTCTCTTTATATTTGTCCTGTATTTGTGATTTGTAAAGTATATTGGATAAATGTTATGATTTTGATTATATTGATTGAAAAACAAAACAAAATAAAAATAAATATTTGTCCTGTATCTATTGTCTCACCGCTCCTCTTTCAAACTTATTGCTGTTGGTTGCTGACTTGCTGAGTTGTCTTTCCCCCGTGTCCCCCAGATCTCCATAGATGGTGATGAACACGCTTGCATCCGTTCCTGCCCCATACATGTCACCTGTTCTCACCACAACTTTGTAGGTGTGAGCTATAGCCACCAAACACAAATACACAAGTTTACATTACTACATAAATGTACACAAGTTCACATTAATATGTAAAAACATAGTCATGCAATGAAACACAACTTAAATACAGAGACATAGTCATGCAATTCTGGACATGTCTGTGCAGCAAACAAAATTGTTGAAGGAGAAGTTTGGTGTGAATCAATCCATTGTCCTGTTGTTAGAGGTCTCTGAATGCTGTCTGTAGCAAAAAGAACAAATAAAATTGATGCCAAGTAGGCCAAGTTATAAACAAATAACTATTGTTAACTGAATGGGGCATAGCGAAATGAAACTGAAAGTAAGACACTATGCCCCATTTACTTAGTG
>JASCQY010000019.1:0-14683 GCA_030264315.1 Sardinella tawilis
CGTACGGGAAAATGAATAGGTGGTCCCCAGACTAAATCTCACTTGTGATTTAGTCTGGCATTAGCCAGGCTAGGTCAGAGACGCATCTTACCAAAATCCTTGACCTGTACCATCTCATAAATCTTCAGATCATGTCGTGACATGACATGCAGGCGCTGCCGTTTATTGCCAAGGCTACAGTCACGCTTATTAAAAACTGTATCATCGGACCAGCTTTGAACACCTTCTAAGCACTAAAATGCCAGATTCCAACCTCTTGACGCAGTGCTTACGCAGCAGTAAAAACTGCAGGTATTTTATGAAACTAGACTTACCACCTTTTTTTTTACAAGAAGTCAAAAGACTCCAAGATTACTGTGTGACATAGTTTCTTTAATAACACAACCTATCCAAACTGCCCGTCAATGCCAATCACACACTTGATATATTTGGCTGTTAACTTAGTGGTCATAAAGGTGAAATCTGGGATTCTTACCTTAGGCTACTATCAGCAACATATAACGTTGGCTGTTCCAAACCCTCCCCGCCGCCGCCGCAGTGTCTTTAGTGCGACACTGCCACATCTGTTGATACACATTGGTGTAATTAAGAGGACTCATGCACTCAGATCGGCATTCTAAAGCACCACCCATTTAAAAAGTTCGATTTGCTGATGTCCCTCCCCGCAACGGCCCTAGGGAAGACTTGTGGTGTACGCCCGTGTCAGCAGTGGACGCGATGCAACCAGGATGCAACCGAGGTATACTTCCTGCTTCCTCCTCCTTTAGCTGTTGAGAGTTTTAAAGTTTAACTCATTGTTCCCTGTACTAATGCTTGAGAATAATTTATAGTTAATGTTTGGGGGAAAGAGATGTAAGAAAAGGGCTACCCAATGGGATGGGTAGCCTCCTGGCGACCAGAATGTTTCTGTCCTTGCAAAGCACCTGTTCTACCACCTGGTCCCTGGAGACTCATTGACACATTGGGCTCCTGGATTTTATTGTTTCAGTTTGTCCTCTTGCTTTCTGTTATAACAACAACAACAACAACAACAACAATAATAATAATAGTAATGATAATACTTTATCATTATTGTTATTGTTATTATTGTCATTATGGGGTTAGGCATGATGTTTAGAGATCAAACTAAGGCCTCAGTGAAGGGTTTTAAGATACTTTTGTAGGGAAATTTTGTACTGTATGTGGTGAGGTAGACTGTCCCAAAGTGCGAGGGCAACAACATAAAAAGGCTTTGCTTCCTAAGGGCCATGTGTGGCAAGATGGTCCTTCTCCGAGCCTGGACTGGGAATCAGAGTGGAGGAGATGTGTGAGGTACAAGGGAGCAAGTGTGGGGAGGAATTTGTAATGGAGGAGGAGAATTTTGTAGCCTATCAGATGTGTTTAAAACCAACAACTTTCACCGCTGTCTTTATTTCAGCTATAAAAGTGATATGTAAAGGCTATATTCAGTATCCTGCCTAATAGCAAGACTTTACACTGCCACAAGATATCACTATTTTCTCAGGTAAATTATGAATTCATCATCAGAAAGTCAAGAAAACAAGATTATATTGTCTTACTCTGCATTATAATAGATTATTGATTTAATCACTCCAATATGGCTGAATGAGTGTTACTCCAAGTCCTCTGAGTAACCCTGGTAGGTGACCCTGGTGAGATACCCTGGTAGGCCAGTGGACAGGCTGAAGGTCAGGGGTCATTTTCATCCAACGGGTCAAGCCATTGTCATGTATTTGTGTGAGCTTGCAGACAGTAGACCATCCAGAAGCAGAGTTCTCTCTTCCCCAGTGTCCCGTACAAGGGCAGACATCGGTCTGCAAACATCCGAAGGCCATCAGGCTTGGCTCTGGCTCACTTATTGCTGTTCCACATGCACAACCCTGGGATCATGTGGACGGTTTAATGCATGTGCATGTGTGCACACGCACGTGTCAGTATCACTGAGGGCAGGCTCCAAAACACGAAGCGCCATTAAAAAGGACCGGTCGTCTGTCATATGTGATGTGACGGGACGCACCCACCTGGCCTTCAAGTGAAATCCCGCTGACATACACAACGCTCGAGACAGATGTAGCCGATGATGGCGAAACCGTCTGCCAGTGCCAGTGACTTCCACCTAAATGAATTTGTTTTTCCAACCCACACGAAGGGGCTATAAATAGCCGTATCCAAGCGGGGGAAATTGGAAAAGTCCGTTTGGATTTAATTTGTTGGCGTCAGCAAACACTTCTCTAATTACATAGCTTGCGTTTATGACACAAGGGCTTAAGGCAGCTGATGGTTTTGAGCTGCATATAATAAGCCTAAGTATATTGTATCTTAGTTTGGATTAGATACAGTTCACACCATTATGAGAAACGGTAAGTTGTATACCACACTGAACAACCCATCTGGCTATCAAATGAAGGCCTACGTGAAACTCATATGTGAGGAGAAAAGTTGTTTGTGTCTGTCTTCATCCTCTTGACATGAACTTTCACCCAGAACAAATGAAAAAAACATCATCAGGGATCTTCAAAGTCGGTGAAAAATGAGGACAGTCTGTTCTGATGTCATGGGCTGTGGTTGCAATCAGAATGCCCCACCTCTGATGTCACCTTTGAATGATAGTAACTTCTGACTCCACACTTCCATTTAGACAGCCTTCCAATGGATAGATGGGCTACTCAAATACCAGACAAATTTCCAGTCCTTCCCTTCGATAGCACGTAGAGGTCCAGATATCACTTTTGGGAATTTGAGACACTTTATTGTGTTTGGATGCAGCAGCCTGACTGAGAAAAGTATACGATTGGCCTTGTTGTAGGCCTACTGAATGTAGTGAGCAGTCATAGAGTACATTCGGCATTCTGAAGCGACATCAGTGGGTTTTAAAGGTCACTTTAGGGGTTTTGTCAGTTGTACTGTCGACTGAGAAATGTCTTTTTTCCAGAGTGTTCCAGCCAAAGCACAACAGGATCAGTTACTTTGGGCTGAGGTGTTCTCATCGCTCTATCCATCAAGGAATACACATACACACACGCCCAAAGACACACATACGAACAGAAGCACATGCACACACACACATACACACACACACACACACACACATTCACCCTCTCACGATGACAGACTTGGCCGTGGAGGTGTCCCATTACGGAGAGGAGGTCTTTGGCGACACTGGGCTGCTGGCAGGCAGTGGGGGATCTGTTCCTGAGGAGAAGTGCTCTTGGCTTTGGCCTCTGAAACCTGAAGCCACACCTTGTGTGGAATGCCGTGAAGGAATCCCCTGTCACCCTCATCACATTCCCCTCTGTCATTTTTTTTTTTATGGACCCTCAATTTCAAAAGACCCCAAGGGCACAGATGATATGAGTAATTAACACATAATCGACTGATTAGGGTAGAAAAAGAAATTGCATTACCCAACTCTGTAACACGTTATTTTAAAGGGTCCCTGTTACAGTGTATGTACTAATTAGGTACAGTGGTATAACTGGTGTAACAATATGTAATATCATGTACTAGCAAAGACACTTCATATGACATTGTAATTATGGTATGTAGGTACACAAAAGTACATGATGTAAGTACAACATTAGTACGTGATATTACATATTAGCCTACACCAGTTATACCACTGTACCTAATTAGGTACATCAATGTAACAGAGACCCCTTAAAATAAAGTGTTACCCTGAGTTCAATGTTCTTGCTTTTTGTCCCTCCAAAATCCTAAAATGACATGTAGCATTGGATGTTGAGTTTTTATACATTATAAAGCCCAGGGTTACACACAAAGGCTTGGTTACTAGCCCTTATCAATAATAGGATAATACACTCAAATGCACGGATAGTCCAAACCCAAAACATAAGACAGTGATTGATGACTCAAATGGGATGAGAAGAATTTTTTTACATGACTTCATTCCAGGTCTGCTGTAGAGGACACCTTGCCTACTTTCAAATGTGAAGACAGGATGATCCTTTATCCATGCCTCAAAGGGAGCCATTTTGAATTCTTGCCGCTGTTGCTCTCAATGCTCCTCATTCTGCCTTTGTTGCACTGGTGAGTGAGGGGTACCCAGATGATGTCATAACTTCATGGCCACATCGGTCCCGTCTTGTCCCTCACCACCTTGTGCATCCTACACAAGCGCTGACGTCTCTGTCACAGAACAAGAGCCTGGATTATTAACAGTGTTTCAGGTATTCTCACCTGAGTATATTTTTAACCACTGAGTAGTCTGTCACATTTCAGGGAGGCAGACCAGTGATTATTCACAGCTTTCAGTAACTAAATTTCCTTTTTTCTGTTCAGTTTTGTCGTTTATAATTGTGAGAGCACTGACTGCAATAGACTTTGCAGATGACCGACTGATTTACCCAGCAGACCTGCCATCTGATAGTGAGAATGATGATTGAACAAAATTTTTGAGTGATGATGGATTGTCGCCCATAAATTCGCCAACAGCATTAGACATTTGTTCTTGGACATTGAAAAACATGTTTTACATTGTGCTTCATCAGTTTCCTTTGGTATTAAACCTTGTTGCATAAGGGAACAAATTAATAGCAGTAGTGATAGTTTCACGAGGTAAGCACTTTCTCTCTGTCTTCCCACAGCACTCTTGGGCAAGGTAGGAGAAAAATGCCCCCTTGGGAGAGCTATGATGCCTGTCCCTGAGATTGAACTGGGATTAGTCACCGCCTCAATTCATATGTTGTAGTAAACCAATATGAAGACATGTGCCATGGCGTAGTGGGGTAAAAATAGATGCAGCATTATTTAAGGGGCAGGGAGCCCTTTGCAGAGCACTGTCATGTTCACATAGACAGAGGTCACCCACTCTACAATAAGACAACAATTCAAATCAAGTGGATTAGATTAGAGGTTCGTCTCAGAGGAGAAAAAGATGCACTGCTTAAGCCGAAATCCCTGCACCTACCTGGTGAACTCTTACAGTGATGTGAAGGAGAAGAATGAGGACAGGAAGGAGGGGTATGAAGCCACCTGGTTGGATGTGGTGATGGAAACAAGACCAGAAACAAAGTATGTAGCCTAGCCTAAGTCAAAAGACATAAACTTGATTTTTGTCAAGATTGAGTGCATTAATTGAATGTTTTTTTTATTATTATTTATTTTTGATTATTTAAAATTTAAGTAAAGGTTTAAGGAGTTTCACTCTAGAACAATTTCATTTAATGTCACTTTGTACAGAACTTATCAGGCCTTCTATAATAAAACTATTAACATAAATTGAAAATATTTTGAATGGACTGTTTGCAAGTTCTATGTTTATCTTTCCCTCACAGTGTAAGTCTATCTGAAAACAATTGTATGCGGAAGGAAACATATGAACAGAAACAGTGGACACATTTTGTGGTGCGCAGATACCTCGACCAGACGCTCCACATGGGAAGATATGGAGACAAAATGCGTAGATACCAGCTGCCTTACTCGAAGAACGTTTTGCCTCTGCCAATTTTTGTGCCCAAGAATATTGCACTGCAGAATGAGTTGAACGAGACACCTATCCCGGCACAGGATCGCTCCACTGTGGAGTTTGACAAAGCTTCTCTGATTGGCGTTTGTGCAGAGAAGAAAGATCTCAATGAGATCGCTAAAGACATGCCGCCAATGATTCAACCAAGCCGCCTGGATTTCAGGGCGTCCCGCGCCTGATGTCTTCTGTGCCAGAGCTTGAAGCAACTACTTGCCCACTACAGCTGTGATGGAAAGCAGAGTGGCCGGTGTGCCATCTAGGCTGGACTTTGTGTGTAAATTGACCGGATCCACCTGCGACAACTAGTGACTTTTCTTTGAGGGATGATAAGGTGACAGCACTTCAATTAACTTATTACAGACAGCTATTTTTTTATAGAACACCTGATGGAAAACACAATTTAGCCAATATAAGCTTTTAAAACTTCTAGAAGAGATTAGCTAAGCTCCTATCCCTGAAAGTCATATTTTGTGACTTGTATTTTATTGTATAATATTTTAAGACTTTATTTAGGTTTGAACTATGCAATGTCTGACATAATCATGACAGAGTGCAAACCATCCTTTGAGCTGAGAGGGACTGAAATAAGAATATGAAAGTCTGTGTGAAGTGAGAAAGGTTGGCTGCAGATTGCAGCAAACATCAAAAACATGACCCTCTGTTTGAGAGAAGTCAGTGTCAACATTATACTGCCATCCTGTGGAGGGATTTAGAAATACAGAAAGCACTGGAGGGAATCTTAATATTCATGATAAAACTCCATATTATTATTATTATTATTATTACTATGGATGAAATATCAAAAGCTGTGAATTATCCATGGACTAATTATCTGAGACTTTTTACATACCTCACATTTGTATGACAATGACGTGACGTCTGTTTAAATATTGATGCATTTGTGCATTTAACTGTCCATTAAATGTATGTTCATTATTGTCTGTGGGAACTGTAAACCTTGTCTAAATAAAATAAAAAAGTTCACAGTTCTACTTATTGATTCATTATGGCCCCTGGACTAATTATGGCACCACACTTTGTTTTACACAACATGCTCAATATGAACTGAAGTCATCCAGACAGTGCCACTTCTTTTAGACACCGCAGTTTATTCCATCAGTTGACAACGATAAACAAAGAAAAACACAAAGCTCATAGTGTCATAAATGGCCCTACAGAGGACCGTGTGCAACATCACACGCTGCATCTGCACCCTCACTGACCTGACAATCACATTGGCAGCAGTCAGCGATCTCATGGGTAAACACACAATGCACAATTCTACAGCCTCCACACAGGTAAAACAAACCTCTCTCCCAACCTTTAGTGTAGAGTCAAAAATAAAGACAATTAACAAGCTTTCACATAATCAACAAAATCAAACACAGTTGCGGACCACTGGAGTGATTGTGGTATAGGGACAGCCTAGGATGTCGCAATCTCTCATATCATCTCACCTCTTCTTGCCCATGCCGCTATGGGGCATTCATATACAGTACTCCCCCTCTGGGTGATCAGCCATCCTGAAATAAAAAAGTCCTCCTCACTAAACTTCGGTGAGTCTTATTTCCATTCCCTGGATGACTATAGGGAAGCTAACTCAGGTGTGGTGCATCAGGGTAGTGACGACTATTCACTTCACGTAGGATGGCAGATCTTTGGGATCACACCAATGGGGCTGTGGCTGTGGCTATGGCTTTCCTTTCATGGGAAAGGTGAAGGGTCAAAGGTCACTTGGGTTGGGGGGTGTCGGGCTGTAATTCCCTAAGCGCCCCCTCGGCTCTCTGATGCTTCTGCAGCGTGACCTGCAGCTGCCAGTACCTGAGATAGAGCCACATAAGGCTTCCGTTCTTGCGCTTGTCCAGCTTCCTGTTGAGCACGTCGGCGCAGTGCCGGTCGTTCTTGAAGATGTCCCTGAGGTCGTTCTCCAGGCCGTCCAGCTCGCGGAGCTCGGGCTGCCGGGCGGCTTGCAGCAGGAGGCTCTTCTCCATCTCGTAGCGCTGCTCGCGGGGCAGCAGCAGGCTGCAGAAAGCACCCTGCCTCTCCACCAGCTGCTCCTCCAGGTCGCGGAGCGCCACGTGTGCCCGCCGGCTACGCTCCTCCTCGCGGGCCAGCGCCTGGCGAAGCAGCTCGGCCGCCGCGCCCGACTCCAGCTGCCGGGCCTTCTCCTCTTCCAGCGCCTGGCGCTGGACTTCCAGCTGCTTGCGTTCCTCCAGGAGCTGCTGGCTCTGGGAGGCCAAAGCCTGTCGGTAGCCCTGCACGCGATTGCGCTCCTTCTCCAGGGCCAGCTCCAGCTGGGCAGCCGAGCGCTGGCTCTCTCGCAGGGAGTCCCGGTACTTCAGCTCCAGGTCGTGGGTCACGGAGGCCACATCCTGGTCGTGTCGTGTCTTCACGTCAGATATTAGCTTCTGGGATTCCCTTGTCCAGATCCAACCTTGTTACAAGATCATAATGGGTGACTCATTAGCAATCATCAGTCATTTTCATTTATGCATTTATGGAGCTTATATTTATGAATCATATAACAATGGCATTCATATTTCATAACTTTAAACTAAGGATTTGATCATCATTTCGATTATTTCGAAATCATTTAGGTATAGAGGATATCTTAAACTATTTCATTATTAACTAGAAACACACTCCAAAGAAAATGTTAAAATTGAAGACAGAGAGAGTGGACCCTCATGTCTGAATTGTGATTTATGCATAGGCCAACACTGCACACTCACGAAAGGCTGCTAGGCCCAGCATTGGTACTAGGAGAGCGTAGTTCCATTTGCCCCCGTCAGCGGCACCTCCTTGCGGCTCAGGCGCTATGTTCCACCGGGGAGGATCATTCAGGTTGTTCATGGAGGCGCCCTGGGGCGTTAGAGTGGCATAAAAAAGTTCAAAAGCTGCAGAAGATACTAACTCACCATTTGTTTTCTATTCAATTAACCTAGTGACCTTCAAAGGCCAAAAGACTATTTTAACTTCAAAGTCTCTCTGCCAACATTCATAACTTGGCCTATTTCATGGTATGACAGGGCAACTTATACAGTAATCACGTTATAACCATGCTCGGAGAGCAATGTTACTTTGTGTATAGCCAATGCAACATGCGAGACAGAAATGTAACTCTAACGTTCTGATGAACAAGCAGTTCTACGAAGGTAAACATACTGCTGTAAGTGGACTAGCACTAAAAGCTAGCTTGCTACTACAACTTCGTCTGTATGTACTGTAGGTTTTGGGGACAAGTGTGCAACCAAGGGTTATTTCCCCCTAAACGAAAGAATGAGTATCACATTTGTGTCATGTTGTTATTGCTCAAACAGCTGGTATTTTACTTGAATAACAGCTGCGCTCACCTTGAAACCAGGATACCTTGGGCCGGACAGTTATGCATAAGTTCTTCCTGATACAACGGCGCAATTACACAAGCCTTTACGCAACTGTGTTAGAAAATGAAAAGCATACCACTCTGTGCAATATCAGGGGCTTCCGTGTGTTTAAGTGCATCTATCAAGTAAACTGCGGGGTTACGCTCTTAAAAAATCGCAAATTGAAATATATTCAAGCTTTGACAAATGTGGCTGATTGGTGTCTAGCATAACGTTTCCTTACAGCACTCGCAAATTACAGTAGTTTAAGACCATTCTACCCAAAAGTGCTGACTTGATAAGTGGTTTGTTCCAGTGGGCGGCGCTACCAGACACTTGTATCAGTCCCACCACCGCCGCTCCTGTTAGAGCCGTAGGACAACATCTGAAGTTATCACGATGGCATCAGTGTGTGTAGCATCAAGAATACTTTCAAAACGAGTTTTGTCATCAAAAGCCGTAAGTATTAAAAAAGAGTGAGCATATTGCATGTTGTTTTCAGACTGACATGGTTTAACCAGGTGAGAAACTGTTTTCATGATGAGCATGAATTAACCCCTTCCTCGACGTTTCGTAACATCTGAAATTTCACCTTGTGTAACATCTGAGTGAAGTCAATTTATTGTCATTTTTCCTTGTTAAAGAGTCATGTATGATAGATTTGCATACCACCAAAGCCCTAAATATGATTTCTTTATGCAAAGTATTTTTCTTTCCAAATTATCCATTTTTTCTATCTTTTAACACGACTAATCGATTGGCATTGCCTATTGTTATTCACTACTAGGTCTACAGTAAATGTCAAGGTGAAAATTATATATGTTGAAAGATATATCTTGCCATTCAGCATTTATACAACAAACGCATCACTTTCTGATATCTGTCCATCCTCTCCCATAACCAGTGCACAGCGGCAGCGCAGGGTTCTTCAAGGAAATTTCATTTCTCCATTTACGGAAAGAATGATGCCAAAGTTTCAGATGATGTAAGTTCATTCCCTCTGAGACAAGTGTTGGTATTGTCTGCTATAGACTTATGGAAAGCAAGGAAGAAAATCTAATAAGAATTGTGTGGTCACAGGTGTCCACCCAGTACCCAGTGATCGATCATGACTTTGATGCGGTGGTCGTGGGGGCAGGAGGTGCGGGTCTTCGTGCCGCTTTCGGCCTGTCTGAAGCTGGCTTCAATACAGCCTGTGTGACCAAGCTCTTCCCAACCAGGTCTCACACAGTGGCCGCCCAGGTATAATGCATGTCCTTACTAAGGCCTGTGAGCAAAACAAGGCCCCGAGATAGCCCAGATAATCAAAATGGCAACCTCTCATTCATCTAGGGCGGGATCAACGCTGCTCTGGGAAACATGGAGAACGATGACTGGCGTTGGCACTTCTATGACACTGTGAAGGGATCCGATTGGCTCGGGGACCAGGACGCCATCCATTACATGACTGAGCAGGCGCCCGCTGCGGTTGTCGAGGTAAGGTGCCACATGTCTCACTATAGATCACTATTGTAGGATGCGTGATCCTCCTCCTTTGGAAGGACACATTGAAAGAATGAGCCAGTTGCCTTGACCCAGCTGGTATTGTCTTCCCTTTAGCTGGAGAACTTTGGCATGCCCTTCAGTCGCACTGAGGATGGCAAGATCTACCAGAGGGCCTTTGGAGGACAGAGCTTGAAGTATGGCAAGGGCGGACAGGCCCACAGGTGCTGCTGTGTAGCAGACAGGACGGGACACTCTCTCCTACACACACTCTATGGACGTGTAAGTGGCCACACCACCTGCAGAGAACTCAAGAGAACATCGCCACCCACTAACTCACAGAAAACACCACTTGTATAGACTCACAGAATACACCACCACCCAACAACAATTTGCGCAGTTAATCTCAGCAATTCACTGTTTGTTCTCTCATCACATTTCCTTTCATCTCGTATGAGGTGCTAGATATTGAATGACTCTTGAATAAGCTTTGATTTAATTTAGCTTTGATATACAGTAGCTGTTTACTTACTTTACACTAAACTTACATTCTGCACCAAACTGCATTTCTTCCCCCAGTCCCTGCGGTACGACACCAGCTACTTTGTAGAGTACTTCGCCCTGGACCTGCTGATGGAGGACGGGGAATGCAGAGGGGTGATCGCTCTCTGCATGGAGGACGGCTCCATCCACCGCTTCAGGGCCAAGAACACAGTCATTGCCACAGGGTATGCTCCTGCCATCTGCCACCTCTCAAGAATCCAAACCCATTAGAAAGCCTTGGCAAAGCTTGGCTCAAAGCCTTGGCATTTGGCACATTATTGTACAGTAGACAATCCCACAAGAGGTGGTGTTCACTCAAATTTCTACTGATTTCTATTCACATTGATTTGTATTAATGACATCTATTCAGATATGTACTGTATTGATGGGACTGCCTTGTCTATGCTTGGTGATTGACTGACTCGCTGTGCTAATCCCTCACAGTGGTTATGGCCGAGCGTACTTCAGCTGTACCTCAGCCCACACCAGCACTGGGGATGGTAACGCCATGGTGACACGCGCTGGTCTGCCTTGCCAGGACATGGAGTTTGTTCAGTTTCACCCTACAGGTAAGAACCAGCACAGACCTCAAGGGCATTCGCACCACGAGCAATAAAAATGAAATAAGCAAATCAAACAAACAACAAAATATAAATAAGCAAAACAAATAAAAAATACAGGCAGACAAGCAACCAGTCAGTTAGAGTTACTGTGGCAATCCATCCTTGCACGAGAACTTGAAGCCAGCCAGAACTTGAAGCCAGCCAAAACAGACAGACTGACCGACACTGATACACTTAGTCTGCGGTGTGCAGTCATGCCTAACTGCTTGGTGTCCTTCAACCCCTAGGTATCTATGGAGCCGGGTGCCTCATCACAGAGGGTTGCCGTGGAGAGGGAGGAATCCTCATCAACAGTGAGGGCGAGCGTTTCATGGAGAGATATGCCCCCAACGCCAAGGACCTGGCCTCCAGAGACGTGGTGTCCCGCTCCATGACCATTGAGATCCGTGAGGGAAGGTAGGCCTAAAATACTGCTGGAATTAACACCCACAATATCCTGTTGCTTATTGCTGTGTGAAGGAGATGTAAGAAATGTCTTTCAGTTAGCATAGCATTTAGGCTAGGCTAAGTTGTTAGCCTACTCCATACACATCCACATAAACCCTGTTCATCTCCCATGAATTAATGAAACTATCTGTTCAGCTATATATGTTGCTTAATTCTAGTGACTTAATTTTACTCATCCACACTTTTTAGAGTGTTTGAAAGAAGTAAATCAATTAATAGCCCTATTGTTTAAGGTCATCGCGTGCTGAAAAACAACAAGAACTTTACATATAATACGTATTCTTACTGAGCACTTGATGACCTTGGACAACAGGAGTATAGGGAGGGCAAAGAAAACTAGTGTTCCGACCAGCATTCCTAGCCTGGGAGCTATCCTATTGAAAATGCCATAGCTGCTATTTTTTTTGAACATTGAACCTGGCTGCCAAACCTTAATATATACATTTCTTTTAAATAACGCCCCTACCCTGCTGTGTGTGTGTCATGTAGAGGTGTTGGCCCAGAGAAGGACCACGTCTACCTGCAACTGCATCACCTGCCCCCCCAGCAGCTGGCTACCCGTCTACCGGGCATCTCTGAGACTGCCATGATCTTCGCCGGCGTGGACGTCACCAAAGAGCCCATCCCTGTGCTGCCCACTGTCCACTACAACATGGGTGGGGTCCCCACCAACTACAAAGGACAGGTAGCCTTTCTTCTTTAGTCATGTTTCTTTTTGAAAGGGTCAATAAAAAAGGTAATAAGGTACGCACATCCATATTAAATGTTTGGGTGCTGGACCAACAAAGATTAATCAGGAAAAAGACGGAAAAAGTCGGCAAACACAAGTATCATATGCTCCCAGTTTATTTTAACCATTGTTTAAAAGGGGCAACGTTGTGATGGGTTTGCATTGTTGTGAACACATCCGTGCCTACATTCTTCATGCTCCATAGACTTGCATATAGTAGCGCACCTCTAGGGACGAAAAAAGGCATCGAAGACCAGAGTGTTTTGGCATCATTACATCAAACATGTACTCCTTCACACCTAGTAGTTATTTTAAGTAAAAACATGAGCAAAATCCCTTTGTCCTCTCAAAAGTATGTCACCCTTACTTTAGTGGTTCATTGGCTATTTTACTGATGAGTGTTTTGTGTTGTTCTCTGTGTCAGGTGATCACTCACACAGACGGAGAGGATAAGGTGGTGCCAGGGCTGTACGCCTGTGGGGAGGCAGCGTGTGCCTCTGTCCATGGTGCCAACCGGCTGGGCGCCAACTCCCTGCTGGATCTGGTGGTGTTTGGACGTGCCTGCGCCCTCACCATTGCCGAAACCTGCACCCCAGGTGAGACTGGCCTAATCATTTGTAATGTTATCAATTTCATGGGAGCCTGCTGCTACCTGTGGACAACATTCATACTGTCAGCAATGAAATAGCTCTGTAATGGATGCTGTTAGCATGCAGCTACCTGTGGACAACATTCATACCGTCAGCAATGAAATAGCTCTGTAATGGATGCTGTTAGCATGCAGCTACCTGTGGACAACATTCATACCGTCAGCAATGAAATAGCTCTGTAATGGATGCTGTTAGCATGCTCCTACCTGTGGACAAGATTCATTCCAAAACATATTAAATTTCTGCATTGGCAGCACAGCATTTGATATACTGTATTAAATAGATAGTTCTATATTAAATACATGTATACTGTATTATACTATTTAGTATGTATTATTAACATAATATAGAACTGAATGTACCAGACATGTTGATGTAATTATAACATTTCAGAATGAGCTCATTTTTATTTCGAATGTTGCCACTGCAGGCGAGAAGCTCCCACCCCTGAGGCCCAGTGCTGGTGAGGAGTCTGTGGCTAATCTGGACAAGATCAGACATTCGGATGGAAACACCAGAACATCAGAGATTAGGCTGAACATGCAGAAGGTCAGCACAGAGCACAGACTGAGTGCATCACTACTGTAAATGGTCTCCTATTATGGTGGTGCTTGTTGAGAATTCCTTTTAATCTTTTTTATCCCTGCCAACAGACTATGCAGAACCATGCTGCAGTGTTTCGCACAGGAGATGTTCTTAAAGAGGGGTGTGTCAAGATGGACGACATTTACCAGACAATGAAAGACCTGAAGACCTTTGACAGAGGTGAGAGAAATGTACTGACTTACTGTATAATGAACAGTCATACAGGTATACAGGGAGACTGATAGAATGTTTAGTATACAGTAAACAGTCAGCAGTAAACAAAATGTTAAGTAAAGTAAACAATGCACAGAATACAAAATGGGGATGCATACAAATTCCTGTTCCACTCACCTCTCTGGGTTCCACTCGTATGTTAGGTATTGTGTGGAACACGGACCTTGTGGAGACCCTGGAGCTGCAGAACCTCATGCTGAATGCCGTGCAGACCATCCAGTCGGCCGAGGCCCGCAAGGAGAGCCGTGGAGCCCATGCCAGGGAGGACTTCAAGGTAAGACCAGCCTCATCCTCACAGGTCCCCACACCTCCTCAGGCCTTACAACATGGCCTTACAAACACGTAAAGCAACACTCCACCAGTTGTGGAAATATGTTCATTTTCCATCTCCCCTCGAGTTCCATACATTTCTCCTGTTCATCCAGTCCTTCTCTGAGTCTGGCAAAACCAATTTTAGCTCCTAATTAGCATGTATCATTGAATCAGATTGGACCATTAGCATCTCGCCTGGTCTAATCCGCTTCAATGATAAATGCTAG
>JASCQY010000019.1:20054-31102 GCA_030264315.1 Sardinella tawilis
CGATATCTATTTGCAACCCATGTTCAAATAGCAGAAATACTCTTCTACCTATGTTTATTATTATTATTATTATTATTATTATTATTATTATTATTATTATTATTATTATTATTATTGTTTTATTATTTTTTTTTTTATTATTGGGGCTTTGTTTATTTGTGGTTTGTTTGATTCATGTGCAGGGTGGGAAGGGAAGCACTGGTGTAATTGGTGATCCCGGGTCTCCAGGACCAGCGGTATGTACATTTGTTGATCATAGATTTTCCCATATTGTTGTCCCATATTTTCATTGCCTCATTTCCAGCTATCTTGAGTCCAAGCCCAGTACATTGTATCTCACAGAAACACACAGTGTAAAGTGTATTGTCAAATAATGGCAGGGTACATGGAAATAAGTATCATCACATCACATTTTCAGGTGTCACAGATGCTTTATTTAGCCTATTGTGTTTATGTTTGCATTGTTTTTGTATGTTTTTGTAGGGTGATCCTGGAATTGAAGGTCCCATTGGTTTGCATGGTCCAAAGGTATTGATTACAAATGGAAATTTCTCAGTTAGCCTGTCTATACTGATAATATTACCGATTTGTACCGTTAAACTGAGTTTTATTTTGTAGGGTTTTCCAGGGTTCAAAGGTGAAAAGGTATGTGTATGTTTTTAGGGTTTTTTTTTTTCAATAAATTCAACATGTTTTGAAATGCTTATGATTTACAAAGTGACTTTCTCTGTTTTACAGGGTGATGTTGGAGCAATAGGTCCTAAGGTATCTGCTGATATTACTTTTGTGGGCAATTATCATTTCATAAGTGTGTTAGCAAATCCTTCTCTTAAAACATTGATGTGGGCAATTATTATCAGCTGTCAAAACAATTCATTTCAAGCATGTAAAGAATATATTGCTCAGAGCACCTTAAATCACACTTTGGCATTTGACATTTAACAGCTGAATGCCTTGGTTGAATTCAATCTTTCTTTTTTTTTTATGAACTGAATTTGTCAGGGACGGTCAGGATCTCCAGGCTATAGTGGCATAGACGGAGAGAAGGTACACGTGTCTTTATTTTCTAAATGAGGACCATTCCTGTCTGCTGTATAGGCTGGTACTAAAGACTAACCACTTTTGTTCCACAGGGGAAACAAGGGACCATTGGTGCACCTGGCTGTAAGGGTGATCCTGGTATGCCGGTAAGAGGAAGTTAGAGATTTTTTTTTTTTTAATTCACTGAATATGTGCAATGTTTAGCAATGTAACATTTGCTAAACATGCAAATAATGTTCACATTTAACTAGCTTGAACTTGGCCTTTTGCCTAAATGTCACCAGCAATAGGTACCAAAGACATTATATATATCCAATTTTCATCCTCTGAGGTAAATCTGTCAGTAAGGGGTTAGGTGTCTTGCTCAAGGGAGCAGTGAGAGGTTAGGATCCTTGCTCAAGGGAGCAGTGAGGGCTTAGGTTCCTTGCTCAAGGGAACAGTGAAGGGTCAGGTGTCTTGCTCAAGGGAACAGTGAGGGGTTAGGTACCTTACTCAAGGGAGCAGTGAGGGGTTAGGAGCCTTTCTCAAGGAAGCAGTAGGCCAGGATTAGGTGTCTTGCTCAATGGACTGCAGCCATGGATGTGGTCATGGGACAGTGAGGTTCACTTACTTCCACCAACCACATTTCTCTTCCTCTCTTCACTAGGGCTACCTAGTGGCCAGCAATGGTCGGGTTGCACTCCATTATGCTTATTGTGTTGTTGGAAATTTGAAGCCGTTTGGAACCATTTTGATGAGTCATAGGTACTCTTAGCATCAGTTGCTTGGAAGTGGTGGGAGTTTGATTGGATGTTTGGCCTCCATATCACCTCTTCACAAGATTGAGGACTGGGTCTTTAATCTCATCAAATATATTTTGTAATACTCTCCAATATGACTTGACAGGGTGACCAAGGTCCTGCTGGCGACTTTGGGGACAAAGGAGAAGCTGGAGAACCAGGAGAAAAGGTAGCTTTCCTTGAATGTAATGTATGTGCATGTACCGGTATGTCAGTCTCCATATTGCGCTGTTGTCTGACACGATTATTCAGCCCAACAAGTCAACAAGAGTTGTTCTTGGATTAGTCTCTGCAGACCTTAATGAGTGCCATTTGTTGTGTTCAGTTACCAAGCAACGGTAAAGGAGGAATCTGGTGTGATTCAAATGTCTTGTTAGAGGCCTCTGAGTGCTGTCGGTAGGAAAGAGAACAAGAAAATTTCATATAGCCTACGACACAGAGCAAATAACAAAACCGGCAGCTAAAGTTAACTGAATGGGTTATAGCAAAATGAAACTGAAAGTAAGATTACATGCCCCATTGGTGTTAGCAGACTCTTCAGTCTAAGTTGTATAAAATTGTTTGTCCTTTTTCCTCGTGTCAGCACTTGGTTACCTCAAACAACAAAGCTATGGATTGATTCTATAATCATGTTATGGATGGATATTTCTGTGGAAAATATTTTTCCCTTTGGGAGCAATTAATCGAATACTGATTTAATGTTTGCTGCTCACAGGGCGTTCCTGGGCGGAGTGGCAAACCAGGCCCTCAGGGACCAGGGGGGAGTATCGGGGAGAAGGTACTGGAGTTCCGTTAATGCACAGACCACAAACAGTTTTGTCAGATTTCACAGTTAAAATGCTGTATGCAACACACTTACACTTACTGTGTAATACGTGGGAGATCACATTGCAGGACTCTTTTGAATCAAGCAGGATGTGTCCTTGTTTGACGTGTCCGCTCACTTTAAAGTTATTTCCTAAAACAAGGGGTGTGAGACTAGTAGTATAAAATTTGCCTATATTGAAAAACATTACACTAGTATTAATTCACCAAGTTGTATGCAGTAAGTAGTATGGAACTATGCTGTTTAAGACACAGTTTTCACTGCCATCTTTATGTGAACCTTAGTGCACCCACAAAGTGATGCTGGGGAAAGGCTATTCCAGTGCTGTTTTTAGTGTGTGTTGAATTATGGATACGATGTTCTGTAATTCATGATTATTTATTATTTATCTACCGGAAACATCACATACATTGCCACTTCATTCATTTAAATGGTTTAATCCTGTTTGCATTGAGGATTGGTTAAGAACTTCACATCATCAATTGTAACAGATACACATAAGAAGTATTAATTCATTTTAATCGGCTGATTTTTGTAGGGTGTTGTTGGGTATGTTGGAAACCCTGGCATACCAGGACAAAAGGGAGGAAAGGTAATGTATTTGTCTCCACATTTTCTCTGCTTTCTCCGTTTTTAAAATATACAGAGCATGTAAAGAGTTTTGGTTTGGTTAGAGTTTGGTAAACTTATAAACATGTTAATGACGGCTGCTAGAGAGAGATTTATTGAATAGAAGTGAGATCGTCAGAAATCAAATGAATTTAGTTCATGGATGAAATGAATGTAGACCCTTCAGAGCATATTCCCCTCCAGGAATTGTTAACGTTTAATAACTGGTAGTAGCTTGTAATAACATATGTGTTATGGGATATGTTTAAGCAGATTCATAAGTATCACACCACTGGAGGCTGATACATAGTATATCTATCTATGTATCTATCTATTTATCTAACTATTGCTCTATCGATATTGCTGCATCTATCAATATATCTATGTATCTTGGCACCAGAAGAGTCATGGATGTTTGTCAACAACCTCCTAAAAGAGGAAAATGGCAGACCAGCCACTGGTGGTAAAACCAAAGGTCCTCTAAAATATATAAGTAAAAATGTTCCTCTTCTTTCTAGGGTCAACCTGGAGCAGCAGGACAAGCAGGTGACTCTGTAAGTAGGCCCTGGGATGGGAGACAAGCAACAAACACAAAATAAGGTGCAAAAATAGTGCAAGATGTAAACGACAAACACTCCAGTTAGTCGACTAACCAGGTGCTGGTGTGACTATTCCCAATATCTCTAGGGTCCCAGGGGCGATCCTGGCAATGCAGGCCCACGTGGAAAAGTAGGGGCAAGAGGTGAAAAGGTGAGATGCTATTATAGATGCTTTATTTTAACACCACCGCGGTTTACTCTACTGTGTGTGAGGACTTCAAGTGATACTCTTGCTGATGCTGTGGGGCTGTTTATAGGGTGAAGATGGCCCTGAGGGGGAGAGAGGGCCTACCGGCGAGAGGGGGCGTCCAGGAGTCAATGTGAGCTCACCCCTCCACCCCAACCCCACCCTACCCCACCCCACCCACCACCAGAATGGACATCAACAGAGGGAGTTGCTGTAAACGACCCCATTTAATCTGTACTACTCACTTTTCACAAACAGGGTTCGCCTGGTTTCCCGGGAATCAGGGGCGAAGCAGGTGAAGGGGGCAGAGGCGGGCCACAGGTGAGCTCGCTTGATGATGTGCTGATCACACACTTCACAGCTTTTGTGACACAGACTGGGGTCAAAGTGAGCTTAATTGAAATAAATGTGAATATCTACCAGCAACCACTGGATGAATCAGTGAAATTCACCAGCCATACTAAATCAGTATTTTCTTCCAGCCCTATTTCAAAGATATCATGTAATGGCTGGTGCTAAAATTGACCCCTGTTCATGGAGCTGTGGGCATGACCTTTTTGCCCCCATTTTGCAGGGCCCCCCAGGGGAGACAGGGGACTTTGGAATAAGGGGAGACAATGGAGAACCTGGTCCGACGGTATGAATGAGGGGCCAGCCTGTATTGGTTGTCACACATTGCATGCTGAAACCTGTCTGAACCATTTGCAAAACTGAAAGCTGAAGTTTTTTTTTAAGTCTCTGACAGAATGGTGAAAGATGAAATGGCAAACTCTGACTTTTTGTCAGGGTGTGTTTGCAGCACAAATGATCAGTAGAGAATTTGAATGTCTGTAACATTCCAGGGAGACCGTGGCAAAGATGGGCACAAATTTCCAGGCCCTCGAGGCGCACAGGTAATTCCCTGGAAGTGATTATTAAAATGTATGAATATCTATGGGATTCCATGGAAGCATGTGTGCAAGCGTTTCCTCTCTTGTGTGCAGGGAGAGAGAGGAGAAGCTGGTTTGCCGGGCCTCCAGGTAATCTAAAAACCCTGAAAATCAACCCTTAACACGTTGTGTGAGTGTTATGGGCAGGTAGGGTATATTTTCTGACTGTTCTTGAGGTAAGATTAAATATTATATATATGGCACATTATTTTAGACTTATTTTAGATGTACACAAAATACAGTACAAATGCATAATAGTGTATACTTATGTTGCACTTATGTTGCATTCTCAAATGTCAAAATGAAGGTGTTTCTCAGCGACCCTGGTGCCACAGAATAGGACAACACGATATTATCAACACAGTTGACACTAGACATTATCACATCATGTGCATAAATATCATAAAATACTGGATTTTATCATTTACATTAGCATGCATGTCATAAAACATTACTCCAACAATACTGTATATTTAATCCTATGCATGAGCATATATGTCATAAGACATTACTCAAACTATACTGACAATACTGCATTTCATTATTGACATGAGCATAAATGTCAAACTGTAAAACATTACTCAAACAATACTATATTTCATTATATGAGTATAAATGTCATACTGTAAAACATTACTCAAACGGTAAAATACTGTGTTTCATTATTTCCAGCATAAACGTCATACTGTGAAAGACTACTCAAACGATACAACACTGTGTTTCAGGGCTCCAGGGGCTTCTTTGGGGAGAAAGGGGCCCAGGGGTCAAAGGGACCCAAAGGAGAGCCAGTAAGTGTGGCGCAGAAAAGATGGATTATTTGCAGGGATTATTTGTTGGGATTGGCAAACTGGAATGTCTCAGAATGAACAAAATGCCTCTGAAAATAGTTGAGATGAGATAGAAATTATTGAGTTTTTATCAACACATTAAGGGTGGAATTCTCCAGTGTGCGTAAGTTCAGAAATCACTTAGCTGCACAATGGCGGAGAAGCGTGCAGTTAAGTGATTTTTGAATTTACGCACCCGGAGAATTCCACCCTAAATGAAAAAAATATTATAATTATATAATAGTTCAAAGTATTATAGTTAGCAAAATACTATAATTTATCCTGTTCTTTTAAGTATTTGTTTTTATGTGTTTAAAGATAAAAGTGGGTGAAATTATGCAAAATGATTAGATATTTTTCTCTCTACTCATCCAATACGATTTCTTCTTGCCTTCACTTCACACTCTAATGTAGCCAAAGTCATAAACCGTGTTTTGTTTACATGAACCCGTATGCTTGTTTTGTCCACAGGGGGAGCCGGGCCCTGAGGGGGTACCTGGAGACAGAGGGCCAAGGGGCCCACCTGGGCTTCCCGTGAGTAATGAACATTCCTTTCCACCAAAGATTCTAGAGCGGAGCTCTAGAGGTGATTTAAGACAAACTCCAGACAAAGAATCTTTCAACTGAACCACTATGATTCACTCACATGAATGTTTGAATACAAAATGTTTTTTTTTCAGGGTTCACCTGGTTCAAGGGGTTTAGCAGGCCTCGCTGTAAGCAACAACAAGATTTGTATGCTATTCTTATAGATTGGTAATAATGAACATAAATAGCCTACATACACGACTAAACTCCATATCCTTTCTCTCCTCCCTCCTTTTATACAGGAATGTGACATCATGAGTGTTGTCAGAGAAACATGTGGTTGCTGTGGTAATGTCAACATCTAAATGCTTTTCATATTTGAGGTAACAGGCAGGACACTGACATAATATAATGTTCCTTTTTTTGTTAAGACTGTGAGAAGGTGTGTCCTCCCTTGGACTTGGTGTTTGTGATTGACAGCTCAGAGAGCATAGGAAAAACCAACTTCAGCCTTGCCAAAAACTTTGTGATCAGTGTTGCAAATAGACTGGGCAAGATGGCCAAGAATGTCACGGATCTCTCAGGTAATCTTGCTAATCTTGTAAACTTGATTAGATGAGCTTGACAAAGTAATATAGTATACTAAAGTAAACCATAGAAGCAGCTTCAATTTAATATATGGCATTTAAAGACAGAGTAAACAATACTTCATCCATTTTTATCAGTGCATTGTACATTGTCTCTGTGTGGTCCCAAGGCTCTCGAATGGGTGTGGTGCAGTACAGCCACCAGGGGGCAGTGCAAGCCATCCGCATGGACGACCATGGGATCACCTCTGTGTCCTCCTTCAAGGCCAAGGTCAAGGCCATGGAATGGATTGCTGGAGGCACTTGGACTCCCTCAGCCCTCAAGTACACCTATGAGCAACTGATCCTGCCTGGGAGGAGAAAGGGGACAAAGGTGGTTGCCATTGTCATTACTGACGGCCGCTACGACCCCAAGGACCTGGACAAACTAGATGCCCTGTGCAGTGGTGTGGAGGTGTACGCCATCGCCATCGGGGACATGTTCGACACCGGTGCCGAGAGGCTAGCACTGGAGAGGATCGCCTGCAACATAAGGGACAGGGTGATGACCCTGAGTGTGTATGCCGAGCTCACTGCTGAGGAGTTTCTGGAGGAAATTGAGCGGATCCTCTGCCCAGGCAAGTCTGTGCGGAGCAAGTTGACAGCACGCCTAGACCTATCCATTCACACAATTGTCAGTGGCTGACAGATTGTTAACAATGCCTCGTGTTCGCTCTGTTTTTTAGAACCGGAGAATATCTGCCCAGACCTGAAGTGTGCCTCAGGTAAGGTGTTTGTCTTTGCCATCATACAGTATATTAACAAAAGGTGCAGTGATGGCATCTTCACTGGCCCATGTGCACACCAGGCAAATTTGCATATATTTTATAAATTGCTTTAAATGGCTGGTGGCCTTCTGGCAGTGTTAGAATAAAGTACTTTCTTATTTCTTTTTTTTAAAGAGAGAGCATACACGTATGTTATGCCTCCTGGTGGATATTTTTAAGTATGAAATTAGATTAATGTTTGTGTTTACTGTGAGTGAATCGTTTTATGAAATTGTTGACTAAAGAAAATGGTAGAAAATGTGATACAATACAATGAGAAAATACAATGCCTGTATCCTTCATACTCAAGAAAGGAGTGTAGATAGTTTAAAGTTTGTTTGAAGTTAGTTTAAAGGTGTTTGAAACTAGATTAAATGAATTTGTGAATTTGAGTGGGTTTCCATCCAACTTGTAAATGCACATTTAAGTTAAGCGAATAAGAAATCCTTGATGGAAACACCTACAAAGTCGCATCAGTGCCTTAATGCGATTATAAATTTAATTCGCTCCAGGTAGGTGGTTTAACTTTTTATGCGACTGAGGTAAATGCGAATAAAGTCGATG
Organism: Sardinella tawilis; assembly: GCA_030264315.1. Lineage (NCBI taxonomy): Eukaryota > Metazoa > Chordata > Actinopteri > Clupeiformes > Clupeidae > Sardinella > Sardinella tawilis. Next base: position 28,337 of record JASCQY010000019.1, read on the forward strand.
GAAACAGTTTAATTTGTGATTATTCGCATTAACCGCATGTCTGTCCATATACATTAATTTCCACAGCTGGTCGGAACCCGTCACTTGATTATGCAAACGTTCATTTCTTATTTGCATTACGCAGTTGATGGAAACACATGCAGATACGTCTAGTTGCAAGCCAAATTAATGTTATACGAATATGAAATGCGAATAACATTGGATGGAAACCCAGTCATAGTCTTGTTTTGTCTTCTCCTTCCATGTCAGATTTGAGTGTGGCCCCTCTGACTCAGCGGCCGGTCGACCTGCTGTTCTTTGTGGACGGCTCAGAGCGGATGGGCCCGGAGAACTTTGTCAGCGTAATGCGTTTCATCGAGCAGCTCTCCCACAAAATCCCCCTCTCCACAAGGGATGGTGACTATAAAGGGGCGCGTTTTGCAGTGATGCAGTTTGGTGGGGAGCAAGATCCAGATGTACTACTGGACTTCACAGCCAAGCGCAGATCCTTCGTTAACCTCGCCTCCCGTGCTGTATACCGCGAGTCCTCTTCCACTTTGGGCAATGCTATTCTCTTTGCAGCCAACAATCTCGTGAAGGGCGGCGGCCGTTATCGTGGAATCCGTCCAGATGCAGAGCTGTCCTTTGTCTTCATCACAGATGGGGTCACAAGTGACAAAGGCTTCAGCGAAGGATTGGAAGCCATGCGCAAGTCTAATGCTGTGAGCATGGTAATAGCAGCAGGATCAGACGTAGACCACGAGCGGCTGCTACAACTCGTCTTCAGAGACAAATCACTGATATTGAATTTGAAGAGCTACAAAGACCTTTCCCACCCAAGGGTCATCAAGCATATTGCTCACTGTTTGGGATAATGTAGTCAGCGCAGTAATCTACGGAGCTTGCATCAAGATATTTGTGTATGTCATGAGATCATGTGTAATGATGTAGATGTTTAAAGCGTCTGCAACTAGTAACTTATAGTGATGATCAGATTTGGTCCCTTGAAAACATTTGGGAAACAATGCATAGAGTGTGTGCTGTGTATGCTTTAATGTGTTGTAGATGTTATGCAGTATATTCACTGACAAATAAAAAAGTTAAAGACAAATAAAAGACCAGCGGTGTTGTCTATATTCACACAGATAATTTATTGCAAGTTGACGCAACACAGCGACATCACACAGACAAACAACTAACCGGGCAGCACAGCTCAGAAGCCCTCAGCTTAGCTGAGGTTAAACCAGGACGGTCGTTTTCTTGGTCGCTCCACTATCCTCTTGTTCTTGTCAGTTTCCTCTGGAGTCTCACCGGCATACAGGACCACAGTCTCCACGGCCGGGGTGTTCAAGGGCTTTCCTTCCATGGCAAATATCTGTTTACGAATTTCTCCTGTCTCCCTGCGCACCTTTGCATAGCAGTACCCACATAGTGTATGTTTCTGCTTCAGGTTACCACACTCTAGACATGGCTCAATGTTTGTCTGCAGGGAAGATGAGAGTACACAGTGACACAATTACACTCAGGCGTGACAAGAATAGCATATTACAAAATACAATTCAGCTTCAACTGATCCAAGTGTCCTACCTTCACTTTAATGCACTTCTCTGGGGCTCTTCTTCTTGTGCGATTGACTTCAATTGTACGTCTCTTTTTTGGAGCAGCCATCCAAAATATACTGTCCAGGAAACTGGGGGCTGAACTCCCATCTTGCTCAGGTTGGGGCAGAACACTGGGGCCATGAACAGCCAATGCTGGTGCTTTAAATCAAAACCACAGATTAGCTGAATTAGAATTCTAGCATGTTTTTAATACATTTTAGGCATCCAAATGATCACGTGCTCATTCATTCTGTGTGCATCATACACAGAAATAAAATATCAAGACACAAAGCTCAGTTCAATCAATGTTATCACAAGAGTTGGGGTATTTTAGACTGAGAAGAATATGTATTTGAACTTGAATTTTTTGAACCATCAGATGAGACAATTAGTTGTTGCACTGAAAATTTCTGTTGTGTCACGCACTTTAGAATTAAGGGCTAAAAATGGGCAAGAAGCCCAAACACATGGGATTTGAACTTTTACTGTCTATGCGTTTTAGCCATTTCCCAACTCCAACTGGGGTGGATTTACAAAGTGTTGCTCTGATTTCAAACCCATGAACTGGTGAAACGTGTAGGCTACTATGCAATGTTCAACCAACACCACTCGATACCCATTAGTGCATTCGACACTAGCATACTATGCATGTTGCACGACAAAACATGAAAAGGATGCCATAACGTTAGCACATACACACATCTTTATTCTTCAGCGCAAGACGATCATATTGATAGGACAGGTGCAAAATTACAGCCAAAGGCCGCATTTAGATCACTGTAGCCAGGCATTACATCTAATAAAGGTTTAAGTAACTCTAAAGATGCAACAGATGTAGCCTATATGGATAACCCCTGCTGCACAGTATGTATGTCCTGGGTGTCTGTACATGCTAACTTGCTAACATGAAGTTAGCAAGTTGATATTACATATCTGAGTCACTCACCGAAAGTTCTATCAAGGTGTGCGATGTCTAAGAGCGTGGATTCAGCTCGTTGCAAAGACCGTCTAAGGAAGTTAAGAAGACCTAAAAAGCTCATTTTGTGACAGAGTTACAGAAAAGTTTAACGACAAAAAAGAGAGATGACATGCGTCCACATTCTCACGGTCACACCGCAGGAGTACAGCAAAATGATGACAAATTGACTGCGGCTGCGCAAACAGATTAGTGCATTCTGGAACTCGA
>JASCQY010000019.1:32385-43716 GCA_030264315.1 Sardinella tawilis
CATTATGGAACTCGAAGTCTTGTAATCTGTATGCCTAAAAACTTTGATGTGTTAAAAACAGACTCTTTGACATTCATGTGAAATACGGTTATGAAATACATGTAAAACTGACAATATCTAATTTAAATTAGGTATTACAACTTAAGATAAATATTGCGAGAGAAAGTAAAATATTTAGACTTTGAAGCAGAATATTATGAACTTCGTTTCCCATGAGTCTCTTCGGCATTGGCGTCAAAATCCTTCTGCCAATCACTTGTATTAACCGGTTGACGAATATCAGACAACAGCTACAGAGAAGACATGGCTGAAAGAGGCTACAGTTTCTCCCTCACCACATTCAGGTAGATAATTTTAAGCTTTTAAAAAATAAAGGCAAACTAGAATATAACCTGGTTTTAAAACAAGGTATTATGTAACAGTCTTACAATGATAGCAAATTACTCAATATGTAACCTAAGAACATTTTTCCTTGTAGCTACCACGTTAGCCGCGTTAGCAAATGCAGAGTCACTGTCGGCCTGCAACACTGCGATACAACCAAGTTGTTAACTATTAGTGAACGTTGGTTTTAATGGCCTTAGGAAATGTTATATCTTTGCATTTGGGCTTATGGATTTTCACTAACTGGCCTCAGCTTTCTTCATATGTCTATTAACGCAGTTTGAACATAAATCCGCTACGGTGTTGTAGCTAGCAAGCTAAGTTGGCTAGTTTCCTCACTTTGCTTGATTTCTTGTGTGGCTGTCTTTCACTTTCAGTTATCTGCTAGCTTGTTAGCCTCAATACAACAAAAAGCCCAGTCTGGAGTTTAAAATACATTTCATGTAGACCATAAAGATCATTCTAATGATATAGTGTATTTCATGTGGGGGGCATTGTTTTTTATGTTGCCGTATATTTTTGACAATGGTAGTTGCCCGTCATTAAACGTCAAAGTTGCCTCCAAACGCTAGAGGTGTGATGGACGGTGTTAGTACAAAAATACCATGCAGTACTTACTTGTAGAATGGGATTAAACCCTTGCAATGTATGCACTTTTTAATTTGTATTTGTTTTGAATTCCACCAGCCCTTCGGGCAAATTGGTGCAGATTGAATACGCCCTTGCTGCTGTAGCTGCAGGAGCTCCATCGGTTGGAATTAAAGGTAATTTGTTACTGTGGGGTGACTTTAGAGAGATGACAAATAAATCCTCTACAATATACAAAATAAAGCATACGTTTAATGATATTATGCTTTCAGAGAATGCATCAAAAAGAAGAAAAAGCATTAGTTCTGTCATACAACAGACAAAAATGTTAAATTTACTACACATCCCCTTTATTCCAGCTGCAAACGGAGTTGTTCTAGCAACAGAAAAGAAACAGAAGTCCATACTCTATGATGAGCAGAGTGTGCACAAGGTGGAGCCCATAACTAAACACATTGGCATGGTCTACAGTGGAATGGGTCCAGACTACAGGTATGTATGGCTTCTTGGTGGCTTACGTGGAGTTGATATTTGTGAAATATTGGCCGTGTCTCATATGGCGCACTTGCAGACTTATGTCTTGACTATGTCTTGTTGGATTCTGAATGTTTGTTTGGGATCACAATTTAAACTGCGGATACATTCGTCACTTCTGTTTTTAGTTAAGTGCTCCATTTGGGACAACAATTCACGTCAAAAAGGCACTCTGTGGCCAAAAGTAGCTGTGCACACTGTGATGTAGTGCAAGTGCGCCATATGAGACACAGCCATAGTAAATTAATGTGTTAATTGCACAATGATTTATATACATTGTCATTGCTGAGTACAAGTATCTGGTGTTGTTAATGTGTGTTCTTATATGGTGTGGTTTGTAACAGGGTTCTTGTGAGAAGAGCGCGGAAACTGGCCCAGCAGTACTTCCTGGTGTATCAGGAACCTATTCCCACAGGACAGCTTGTACAGAGGGTGGCCTCAGTCATGCAGGAGTACACACAGTCAGGGTGAGTACCGTAGCTATTAGTGGCATTACTGGGCTGACTTGGAAGCCCATTACAGTGCAAGATGTGAAGAAATTGAGCATTCAAGAGTGTCACTAGTTTATCAGCTTTTCATAGAACTCTCATGGAACATTTCTGTTGTTTGTGTACTACAATGTATTTTATCTCTACACTTATTGAGTCTACTTGTAAATGTGTTTTCAGAAATTACTTCCCGGGGGGCCTAGAACATAATTTGCTAAGCTCTCTGACCATCAAAAAGAATGTAGTATTTTCCGCTCTTTTTATTGTTTTCATTTTACATGCCCAGTTCGGTAGAAGATGCAACTAGTTCATTTTGGCAGTGATTGACAGGACAGATCTTGGAGTCCATTTGAATCCAAGCATCCCTTCCATTTAGGACCTTTGGGCCTAATAGTTTTTTGACGCAGAACTGTTTGAATTATATGTTTAAAATACAAATTTAAACTAAGTGGTCAGGGCTGTAAAAGTAGATCATCTAATGTAGTTTTTACCTTACTGAGGGACTAAATCAGTGTTGTTTCCACTGAAGTCCATTTTTATAAATGTCACTGTAGTGTCAATCTTGCCTGGTTATCATGAACTCAGTCTATGTTTGGGTTTGGTCTGGATACTTTAGTGTTTTCCTCCTGAGATCAAAATGACACTGTACCTTTTGGACAGAGCCTACAGCCAATCAGGCTGATGACATTTGCAGAGATAGAACAGAGTGGGGTGTCATAATGTGAAACAAAACACGTGTTAAGCCCACCTCAAATGCATCTGGCTAAAAGCGCCTGGAAATTGGCTTAGTGTCCATACTGAGCTGAGGAGCTCACAGATAATTCTGTGTGTCAGCCAGGCTAGTTTCAATCATGACTGCAAATTCCACAAGTTTTGGTGGTCTGTCTGTCTCCCTCTCCATCTGTTGGCTTCAACTATGTTCATTTCAACTATGGTTAAGTATTTAAAGCTAAACATATTTATAGATTGATATCTGTGCCATAAATAAATGTGGATGCATTTTGTCCCACCCACAAAAACAGGGAAGAACCAAACCTGTTACGCTGTCATAGTTAACATCCACGTTTTCTTCTTCCAGGGGTGTCCGTCCCTTTGGCGTGTCCCTCCTGATTGCAGGATGGGATGAAGACCGCCCCTACCTTTTCCAGTCTGACCCCTCCGTGAGTCCTTTGGATTGTTCCGTTTTTTTTTTCTTTCTTTTTTTGTCACTTTGGTTAATACAATATATAAATGAAAATCAGGCAAAATGTACAGCCAAATGGATTTTGAACGTTTTTACCGCTGTTGTGGGTTATTGAGGAAAAAAAGAAATGAAATTTATTTTGATTTCTGATTATTTATCAGGCTAAATATAAGAATTGTTTTTAACGCGTGGACAGTGTTTAAACATTTTTATTTTTTCATTTCAAAGGGTGCCTATTTTGCCTGGAAAGCCACTGCTATGGGGAAGAACTACGTGAATGGAAAAACATTCCTTGAGAAAAGGTATTTTGATGGATTTTTTCTCGTAAAACTATTTGCCAAGCTGCTTGGGCATATAAAACCCTACAAACATTATTAGCACTACAAGAAGATGCTGATTGCTGACTGCTTTGCTATCAAACATTGTCAAGATGGAAAGGTTTTCCTTTATTTTGTGGTGGTTTCCTAACCTCCACCTGGAAATGCATCGAGTGCATACCTTGGATAACTGGTGGGAATTAGGGTAACTCATGCTAATCCTTCATACACAGTCGGTTCCAGACACCAATTCATTGACTGCCACTCAGAGTGAGCTTAGAGTGACCGTGTAAACTAATGATTGTGATGCACAATTATCTGTAGGTTATCTAGAGGCAATCTAACATGGTCCATGTGCACTTCATTCATCCTCTTTTAGTAGCCTACAGATCGAACATTAGTGACTACAGTTACATGGAAGGAATTTACTGATTTTAAACGGAGGATTGGGAATTATTAGTTTGCGCATGTGTCATGTAAACTCCTTCTGTTTTCCTTCTGAATTTCGCTGTATTCCCGTTTCTAAAAACCGTGCTAAACCCCCATGTAAATGAGAATGTTCCCATAGCACACCACTCTTCCGCACATGTAAACATTATTCAGGATGTTGTTTTAAGCAGAATATTGACCTTATTCCAAATCCGTGGTGAATGACTAAAGTCAGTGTCATGCTGTAAAGTTTTTCTTTTATTTTCTGCTGGTTTCCTAAACCTAAACCTCCACCTAAAACGGCACAATGCGCATCCTGGATAACTAGTGGGACTAAGAATAAAACTCATGTATCCACCCCTTCATATGACTATATGCCAACCAAATTAATCTGGAGATGGTTCCAAAACAAACTTTCAACAAACTGATAAAAACAATACCCCAAGTAGTGGCTAAAAGTTAGCTTTAACGTAGCTAACACTAGGGTACTGTAGCTATAGTTGGCCTTGTTTGTGTTTCTTGACCTTGTATGTTAAGGGCATGGAACATACTGTCAGCTTTAGTAAATAGAGGCACGTGTTGGATCTTCACTACACTTTGTCCATTTTATTTGACTTAACCTGTCTTGTTGTCCCATCTCTAGGTACAATGAGGATCTAGAATTGGAGGACGCCATCCACACAGCCATTTTGACCCTGAAAGTAAGATTCTTTTCCATTCCAAATTTAGCACATTTCTGCAAAGTACAAATAACCTCAGAACAGCAGTTTGGATCTGTAACGAAAATAAAAGCTCCAGCAGAATGATGTTGAGTAAGTTCTGGTATAGAATACAGAAGGCCCCCCAAAAATGCCATGTTTACATTTTGTCATCAATTGGTGGCTAATGGGCCTGATCTGGCCCACCAAGCCGTTTCATCCTGCCCATGATTGGAGTGTGTGAGTTACACAATTATGTCACTTACAGTTGCACTAATGAATGACCGATATACTGTACATTCCCATACAGTGTGCAGTGACTGCTTAAAGGGATATGCATTTTCATTGAACCAGAAGACAAAAAAGCGTCAACATTCACACCGATTCTTTATTAAAGGCGGCCTGCCATACATCTCTAGGGTATTTTAAGTTGTTCTCTGAGGTCTCTAAAGATGACGTGTAACTTTAGTTGGGCTGAAAATGGTAGGAGGAGACCTTAATGTAACTCTCCCGCGAAGCGCCTGTTTTTTCTGCTTACGCTAATGAGCTCTGCTCTGATTCGCTGCTAGGTGACAGTCAGCATTGCATGGCTTTGATGTCACATACAGTAGGATAAGTAAATATATTTACATTAGTATAATGTCAGACTTGCAAGGAAAGAAACAAAACGTTTTGTAATATTCAAATTCAAAGGAAGCTGAGGGAGAAATGATGCGCAAATCCACTATTTGGAGATGCACAGCTTATAAACAGACACTTTGTAACACTACGTTTGTAAGGATTTCATAGTAGCCAACCAGATAACTGCTTTGTTATTTCAATGTTAAAACCATAGGTGACAACTTGCGAAATCTTTTGTATTCGCCAAGTTGACAGACATGTCATTCTTTTCTAAACATGCTGGAAAAAAAAAGAGAACTGCAGCCACGGGTGAAAATGGTTTTGTGTGGCAGAATTATGAATAGAGTTATAGAATTCAGTTATGCGTCCATCTTGCACACATTCTTTTCTGCCCAGTTCTTTAACTCAGTCATGGCAAACTGCACACTCTGACCCATAACATTGTTATGGACTACATTTGGTACTGTTGTTACCTGCTATATAGTACAATATTATGGGTCATTGTTGTGAAACTATTTACCATTGTATAATTTTTAACTGTTATGCTGCTATCATGTTGCCTTGTTTTTGCGGAAATATGGTCATTCTCTGACCCTAGACATTTGGGTCAGCCCCTTGAGTCGTGGAACTGCCCAAGGTTTCTTCCTATCATTAACTAAATCCACATAAGGGAGTTTTTCCTTGCCCCTGGTGCTCTTGGGTGCTCCTTGCTGTAAGGCGCCTTGAGACATTACTTTATATAAGGCGCTGTGCAAATAAAATTGAATTGAATTAAAAAATGGAGCAATGTAGACATGACATGAATTAATTTGCAGGAGGAAATCTGCTGTGCATCTGAGGGAAGGAGTATTTTACTGGCCACTTTTTGTTTGCTTGAAAATGTTGGAAATTGTTAGTTTCTAATGCCGTTTTTTTTTTTTTTTTTTTTTTTTTACAGGAAAGCTTTGAGGGTCAAATGACAGAAGACAACATTGAAGTCGGAATCTGCAACGAGAATGGATTCAGGCGACTCTCCCCCGCTGAGGTCAAGGACTACCTGGCCGCTATTGCCTAACTCCCTGTGTGTAATATGTCGTGTGATGGAACCTTAATACTGTATCAGCAGTTTCACAGCATTTTTATAACTTGCATTTTTTTGTTGACAAAAAAAAAAAATAAACTAAGTCGAGATGCTAAACAACTTTTCGAGTACTTTTAATGGGTGTGCATTTGCAGCACTGATCATGAGTGTCCTTCCATGGTCACCTTCTTGCATGCGACTTATGAAGTGAGGAGGTATGGCTTTAATCACACTCAGCTTGTGTGTTGAATTGAATGAATATTTCACGCTTATGCTCACATTAACATCCACCAAACAAATACAGTATACCTTGCCTTTTAAAAAAATGATTAATAAAAAAAACATACACACACGTAGGCCTATGTGTTTTACAAAAACAATGTGCAGATGCAGAAGTCCAAAATTTATTCTGGTGTAACTTTATTTTCCGCCCAAATGCATGTGTCTTGGGGGTTTAAACAGATATTAGGCTTCCCCCCTCTACACAGTCAACAGGGTAACCTTGACTATCAGTCTACTGTCACAGACTGTGAAACCGGGCTCTGCCACCGCCAAAAACCTGAGCAAAGCTTTTGGGGTTTGACATCTGTTACGTGATGCAGAAGGGTTTGTCCTGTTTTAGCCAATTGCATTTGGTATCAGTGCGTCGAGAATTACGCGCCAAAAAACATACCGGTACCTCTTTAGTTATTTCACTTAACCATGTAATATTATATTTTTGTCACTGTTACTAACGTTAAGCACTTCGAGGGCTTTGAGATTTAAATTAATTAAGAAGTAAGACGTGTGACACAAAATTATAAAGTTTAGTTTGCGGAGATCTATTTTTTGTGTCGGAGAAATATTCAGCGCGCGTATTTTGTCGGCTTGTAGTGACGTTTGTGGCGCCAGAAATCAAGCGCTGGAGCTAGCAGGAGGGTGTTTTGAAATGTTTTAGCGGGTTAGCTATGTCAGATTATTAGTGTTATGAACTGGCGCACATTAGTTCATACCGTATAATTCGTGAGTCATTCTCAGGAAACGTTAAAGGTGCTAGTATTCAACATGGTGATGTTACGTAGAAGCAGTGGAGGCGCAGAACCAGCGACTGCGAGAAAGAGTGTTGATATGGATTCGAGCTCGGAGTTTCTGTCCTTGCATCCACCACAGCGAAAGTCGGCGCGGCTAAAGAGGGGCCTTGATGACAGCTTCAGCAGCGCTGACAGCACCCCGGGAAATGTAAGTGATCAATTTGACACCTTGAATTCGATTTTAGTTTACAGTGCAATGTTGGCTATTGGTTTAGCAGCACGTTACGTTAGCTGTAAGTTTGTTTGGACACCGTCAGCTGATTCAAAGTTTATGAAAGTAACCTTAGCGTAGCCCCTCGGCTCGTTAGCTTGTTAGCATGCAATTTGCTATTTGTTAGCACCTAATCTCCTGAAGTTAGAAAACGTCAATAAGAAGTCTTTGTTGATGGTTCCTGTATTTGCTCATAGTGAAAATTACCAGTTCAGTTCTGCCTATTCAGTTGTGTGTTGGTAATTCTCTTGTCATTGGTAATCATGGCACAAGTATCTAAATAACTTGGGTGAGCGTATTATTATCGTTACGAAGCTATGTAAAATTAGCGAGCTAATATTATAGTGACCCTAAAACACTCAAACTTTGGTAAGTGTCACCAGATCATAGAAAAATAAAATAAATTTGGTCCGCGGGCTTTTTTCTATAGTGTTTTCTCTATCTGAAAATTTGCCCTCTGTTGTGTGATGTGAATATGGAAATAACATAAGGCAGGCACGTTAGCTAAGTTGATATTATCTTTCCTTTGCTAGTTTGCTTTGGGAGTGAAGACTTGCCAAAGTGTAGAGTGTTTTGGAAGTTATCTGATCAAAATAATAATAATGTTTTTTTTGTTTGTACAGGCTTATTTGTCTGTGAAAAAAGAAAACGGTGCTGAAGTGAACATTAGAACAAGAGGCCAGAGGGAAAAGAACGTGGTAAAGTTTGCAGATCTGAATGGATCAGCCGATGACCCACCACAATCGGAAGATCAAGGCAAACATTTTCTAAGGTATCTTTGTTTCATTTCTATCTGCCATATATTGATGAGATGGTTAACTCTGTTGGACAACATTTGCAGCATTTCCTTATTTATAATGACCTTATCAACTATACTATACAATAATATGAATTTGTTCATTTCAGTCATTGCAGAAGTACAATGTGATGTGTCTACTGTTGGGTATGCTGATAATTGACCCAATACTTTTGTTTACCAGGAAATCTCCAAGATTACAAACCGAGGGAAAGGCATCTCAGGGAGAGCAATCAGGTATTTAGACATGGGCAGCCCACAACACAAACAGTGTAACATAATAGCTCTCTGTCGTTTGTGATCTGGGTCTCCATGCTCACTTGACACCATGCTGTTCCGCAGACGATGTTGAAAGCACCCCCACCTCGCGGAAACACCAGGGGGCTCTGCGGGAGCGAGACGTGGACGGCGCTTTACGCCGTAGCTCCAGAATCACCAGATATAAGCTCAGTGCCAGGAACCAATCCGTCCTCTACGACCGACTCATCACCAAGTGAGTGGAGCAGAGAGCTTTGGATTGGCCTACTATATGCCTGACCACTGTTACAGTGCTTTAATGCTATGCCTTAATATATTATGACAGCCTTGCATAAGAGCCAGTGTTTGGGTCACAGTGAAAGACTCTGTCACATGACCATAGTTTTGCTACGATATTGTGTCTAACCAACTGTTCCATGAATCACTGAGTTGTTGGTTATTTCGGGCCTAACAGAACTTAGTCTCTCTTTCCCTAGTCTCTGGTATGTCATCCCTCTAACTGCATGACATTGGGTAACGCCACCTTTTGTTCTCGCTCACTTAAATCCCAGAGCTACTGTATGTCCTTATTGCCGAGAGCAGATCTGCTTGTACCACAAGCAATTAAAATGTGTGCAAACCCACTGACACACCTGGTGTGTGTGTGTGTGTGTGTGTGTGTGTGTGTGTAGCACTGCTGAGGCTGTCCTCCAGAAGATGGATGACATGCAGAAGATGAGGCGTCGGCTGAGGAGCAGGGATGCCAATGATGAGGTGAGGCATCAGAGTGAAAGGGGAACGCCGGCGGCGTGTTGGGCACATCCCAACCTACTGTGCATTCCAGTGGGAACAGTGGTCGAGTACAACGAGCTGCCAGAAAATGGACCGAAACGACTGAATCTGAACAGAATTATGGCGTTTTTAGCGAGGCAGCAAAATAGCATAGCAATGGGAGCAAGTTTCTAACGTAAAAGCTACAGAAACAACTTGCCCCCAACTGTCGTCAGTTGACATGTAGCATGTTTTGTAAATGACAGGCTTTGCCTGACAGTCCTGTGTGTTGATGGTGATCAGGATATGTAAAGATGGAACTGTATGTACAAGGCAGATCCTAATTGTTTTATTCCCTTTTCTTTGGATTATTTTTAGGGTTTGAGAATCTACCAGGGGGCCAAGAGAAAAAGGTCCACACGTTCCTCAGGCAGAACTGATGAAAGTGAAGATAATCAGGAGAATGGCAATGATGGTACAGAGAGAGAGAGTGTGTGTGTGTGTGTGTGTGTGTGTGTGTTTCCGTTTCCTCTCTGGACTTGTCCTGAATAAAATGCTAATCAACACCTGAATGCTCAGATTTCAGTGAGGTTGATGGAGATGAGGAGGATGAAGATGATGAGGAAGGACAAGGGGAAGGGGAAGAAAATGACGAAGCAGATGACGACGATGACGATGATGAAGAGGATGATGATGATGACGACAACGAAGAAGAAGAAGAGGAGGAGGAGGAGGAGGAAGATGAAGAGGAAGATAACCAGAGGCGCTATGATTTCAGACAGAGGAAAGCAGTTGAGCGCTACCAGCCACCTATGGAGGGTCAGTACCAGTGCTGACTGGGCATGTCCCAATGTTCCCCCTAACACTAAGCCCCAAACCCTCAAAGACTTCACTGGCATGGATCAGCCTAACATGAAGCTGATTCACGTTAAGTCAGTTAAGTTATTCATTCAGTTAAGTCTTTGAAGGTTCACTGATATAGTCGGGATTTAGTCAGTGTTTGTTAAACACATTCCTTTCTTTACCTAAGAACTCTTGAGTCTGTGTTGTTACTTTGTTTTCTCTCCACTTCCTCTCGTGATTTTTTTTTTTATTATTGATTGCTGGTTAGTTGACAAACACATAAAACACTAGAAAAAATCGCTACGATTTTAGACATACTTCTGAAGTATTACTAAGTGCATCAAATGTACCGTAACTTTAAACTAAATGTACCTTTTTTTTTTTTTTTTTTTTTTTACACTGCATGTTCCAGAGCCAAAAAAGCGCAGCATATTCTTCAAGCGCCATTCATCTCCGTCGAGACGGAGGTACAGCTTTCCCTCCTCCGGCCCCCGAAGTCCATACAACAGCAGGCGTGGCAGCAGGTCAGTCTCTCTCTCAGACACACACACACACACACACACACACACACACACACACACACACACACACGAAACCTCCCCTTTCCAGTCCATCATCTCATTCGTCTTTGCTCTACTCATTCTCTTCTCCAAATCCATTTTGTTTCTGAAATAGTTTCTGACTTGCCGCATCCCTCTGCAAGGGCCTGTCGAGCCTGTAGCTCCTTCTCTGCTCTCTGTGTCACTGAGTGTCTTCAAGCTCCAGATCAGTTATCCATTTCCCATTCATTCTGTTGCTTTGAGTTTTCTTCTCACTTGCTGTGAAATATCTGCATGTTTGTGAGTCATCTGTGTTCTTTCTTCTTTCCCCCATTGCCTGTGCTTCTAATGGTCCAATAGAATCAGCAGGACTCAGACCCATGGGTAAGGCTTCCTCCCCTCTCTCTCTGAGTGTGCAGTGTCCACACAGAGGGTGGTGCACCAGCAAGCAAAGAGGTCTCCATACATGATCTCTCCGTGCAAGCGTGTGTGTGTGTGTGTGTGGGTGTGTGTGTGTGTGTATGTGTGTGTATGTGTGTGTGTGTGTGTGGGTGTTGGTGTT
>JASCQY010000019.1:51916-65445 GCA_030264315.1 Sardinella tawilis
GTACCGCTAACTGATTAGGACATATCTTTTTCGCTATGGTTTTGCTTTCATATGCCCTAATCAGTTCACGAATTTGGTCCACGTTGTACCTACTGCTGTCATTCTGATACCTATGAACAGCACTCGGTAGCCTCAGACAACAGGCCTTCAGTTTGATTCACTCTGGAGAACTCCTTTTAAGTTTGCAGTATCAAGGCATAAGTTACATTTCTTATGATCATAATTATGAATGAAATGATTACTGTAATTTCCAGATTATTGACCATAATTAATAAATTGACTTTGTTAAATCTCTGTGAGGTTAATACATGGGGGGCCTATAGTTTAGAATGCATTTCTTTTCTCTCTACTTTCTCATGAAATTATCTGACCAAGTATCTGATTAAGTAAGTAACTTTTAGTAAACTGTGAACTTATGGTTGGGGTTAATACACTCTGTGGTTGAAAACACGTTTTTACTATTTTAGTTGGCATGAAACACTGACCTGTGCTTTATACTGTATATAGTGTAGTTTATATTAGGGAAATTATATTAGGAAATTAGTGTCTGACTTGTCCTGCTTTTCATCTCCTCAGCTGCCACTAAGAAGAGGCGACGGAAAAGCCGATGGTGCTATGGATTCATCACCAAAAAGAAATCCGCCTCTCACTCTCGAGATGAGGAAGACGAGGAGGATGAGGAAGAGGAAGGAGAGGGCGAGGAGGAAGATGAGGAGAAACCCGAAGCCATGGACACACAATGCCAACAGGAAGAGGAAACCCTGAGGAAACTCCGCACCTTCCTTTGTGACGTCACCAACCGCTTGTCCCAAGATGAGCGATTCGAAGCTTTCACAGAACCAGTTGACCCAGAGGAGGTATGGCACATCAGGACGCTTTGTCTTTGTTTTGATTAATAGAATAATAAAAATCAATTGCTAAAACCAATAGAAATTTCAGGTGGTTTTGTCTAGGACCCCACTGAAGTGGCATTTCTGTCCACAGGTTCCAGACTACGCCACTGTTATTAAGACGCCTATGGATCTCTCTACCGTTCTCTCCAACATCAACGCCCACAGATACTCGACCTCAAAGGACTTTGTCCATGATGTGGACCTGATTTGGAAGAATGCGCTGGAGTACAACCCCGACACAGACCCTGAAAGTTCGTTCTACTAAATGTGCTTCCTGTCACATCTCGTCTAGTAAATATTTCTCTTGGTTGTGAAGTAGATCTGCATGAATTGGCTGTACCGTGTATGTAGCTCATATGGCTAGATGTGTGGGCTGCTGTGCCTTTTCTGACAGGTCCAGTAGTAAATCCAAACAGTTTGTTAAGTTAATGAGCTGCTTGTTCATCAGGTCGAATCATCAGGAAGCAGGCTGTGGCCCTAAAGACAACAGTGCACGACATCATCAAGGCCGAGATGGAGGAGGACTTCGAAGAGGCTTGCCAAAAAATCAAGGAATCTCGTGCCAGCAAAGCAGACAACCCCGTCTCTGGCAAAGACGCCCCAGCACAGACTGCTCCACAGCAATCAGGTCAGGCTGTTGCGAAATGTGAAAATGGGCCATTAACTTTAGTTCAGTTTCCTTTCAGCCAATGGTGTAACTTGCTTAGCTCTTGGGTGACTGAGTGATGCTGTCTTTGGTGATGCTCAGGCGCGCCTAAGAGGAGGAGACGGAGGAGCAGGTGGAGCAGTGGAGTCATCACTAAGAAGAAGTCCTACTCCCAATCCAGAGACAACTCCACGGCGGCCGAGTCTGTGGACGATGAGGAGGAGGAGGAGGAAGATGAGGAGCAAGCGGCTCACAATAAGGATGGAGAGGAGGAGGAGGAGGGAGAGAATGTCCAAACCGAGCTGATGAACGGAAAGGAGGCCGCTGAGGTCATGGAGACGCAGGGGGTGGTAGCCACGGAGACGGAAGATGGGGCCACATCGCAGAAGGACGAGGGTGTAGCGATGGAGACGGAGGAAGCTGACCCAGTCACAGTGGAGGGAGGAGACCAGAAGCCTGAATCCCCATTGGCTGTCCCCCTGGTGAATGGCCACACCCCCAGTGAAGACGACCTATCGGAAGAGCAGGCTATGACTGAGCCCGTGGAGATGGCCACTGAGATTGTGGAGGTTGAGGCTGCCAAGCCGCAGAGGACTGATGCTGTGCAGGCAGGACCGGAAACGGCCAAACCTGATAGGCCAGAGTCTGAGCGCCCACAGCCTGAAGTGGAGGAAGACACAGGAATAGGTTGGTCGATTGAGTAGCCTTGATTACGAGAACAGTGATTATAATTACAATTGTATAATACAAACGTCTTATCTCAATAATAGTCTTATAAAAAGTCATAAATGTACCTGTCACGCAGTTACACATACAGTTAGGAACAGTATACAGCTAGTTGTGAAACGTAAATCTGGTTAACTTCACAAAATCAAATATGATAATAAAATGAAAGAGTATAAGTCCCTCAAGCTGCTATAAGAGCTAAAAGTGTTGTAACACAGGTAGTGTGTCAGTGCAGCCTTGCTGGTGTTGCCCACAACCTCAATGTCAGCTCTGTGTTGTGTGGCAGAGATTGGAAGGCGGCGCATGACCAGGGCCCTGAAGAACCAGGTGCAGCAGCAGCAGGTCATCAGCATAGAAGCCGCTATGAGGATCCTGGAGCAAAAGACACCCCCACTGGTGGTGGACCACAGTAAGCTGCAGGTAGGCATGTCCACACAATATCTCAAGCTCGTTTTAGTTAATGGAGGGACGGTCTTTGTTTCCTTCATGCTCAACATTAGGAAAAAATAGGCCTACTACTTGTACATTTATGCACAGGTATGTATATAGGTAAGTAGCAGGAAGTAGGAAATATGAAAATGGAATCAAAAAAGGGTAAGATCAAATGCAAATTTCACCAGGTGTGTGTGTGTTTGTTGGTTGTTTATTTATGGTTTGTTTGGAACTTGGTGGAATGGATGCTCTTTCACCTCAGCCACCTGTGGTCAAGAAGCTCGCTTACTAACTTTACTCAGCTTCAGCCCTCTCTTCCTGTGTTGTTTGTGTGTGTGTGTGTGTGTGTCAGGGGGAGAGGGTCTTGCCTTGATGTTTACCACAGTGGTAACTGTATTGATGTGTGAGAGAATGGTGGAGGGGTAATTTTAGTGTGATTGGGCGTCATGTCAGGATGTCAGGGCAAAATGTGAGATCAGAAAGCACTGCTGAATGCCCTTACAGAACAGAAGTGTATTTTGTTTTAAAGCAGTCACTAACGCTGCATTCCAGAAAAGTGGGATTTTGCATGTATCCAATTTTAAGCTTACAAGGTCCAACCTGAAAGCATTCCAAGCAAACAAGTCAAGTCAAACATAAACAATGACTGCAATAAGCTATTGTTTGCTTGGTTTAAAGGAGTTATCTGGAATGAATCAACCCGTAGCCCTATTGTCTGAGGCTGCCGAGATCTGTGGGTAGGTATCACAGCGACAGCAGTAGGTACAACGTAGACCAAATTTGCAAACTGGTCGCTAAAGCTAACAGATTGGGGCATGTCAAAACGAAACTGACATGCCCTCATTAGTTAGCGTTTGTTACCGTTTCGCTATTTGGTCTACCATGCATGAAAATCTGTCATTCTCGTACTTATCGACAGCAGTTAGCAACGTGAAACAACAGGGCTACGTGCTTATTCACTCCAGATAAAACCTTTAACAAGCAACAATTTGACTAATAAATCAGCTTGGTTTTCCATTTTACCAATGACTTCATACAGACATGATATAGCAAGATATTTGTATGCTAATTTCTTTGCAGAACACACAGTACCATGTTAAATGACATTATCTAATAAGAATTTTAAAAACGTTTTTAGTCTTTTAGTTTGTGTTCTATCTTTCACAAGTGTCGACTTGTGGTCACCGCCATTGTTGTGTTACGTGCAAGTTGGGGTACACCGATTTGCCCCCCACTTCACTTCTAGGATCTCCCACTTCAAGTGGCGTTCCAGTGCAGTTTTCCTGGTTGGAAGTCTGACACCCCCGACCTCCCAGCTTAAGTCACTATTCTACCTGAGTATTTCTGTTACTTCTTGTTTGTTTTTGATTGTGAGGTTAATGTTCAGGGCTTGACATAGTTGCTTGGATGTTATTGGATGAGATGCTGTTCTGGATCAGTTATATCCATGGAAACATGTTTTTTTTTCTGCTAGCTCTGCACAACTAGTGTGTGTGTGTGTGTGTGTGTGTGTTTTAGGATCTTCTCCAAAGGGTGGTTATGAAGACGGAGGGATATGAGGTGGATCGCCTGGAGAAGCTTTACGCCCTGCTCTGCCAGAGTGTGTACAGGCACAGGAAGGACTATGATAAAACCATACTTCTACAGGTATGTCGCACTGGAGCCTGCTTTTGTCCAGACGTGCAGTTAGCACTGCAGGCAAATGCATATGACATGCTGTACATACTGGTCTGAGAAAAATAAAATACTTGCTTAGTTTGGATCATTTGCACAGCCATGAATGAATAGAAATGGTGACCTTTTTTTTGGTTCATGATAAATGAGCTCATGTTTATAGTTTTTGCTTGGTTGTATTTTCTGTGGTATGACCAAAGGTTGTCATATTTAACGGCTGGCTCGTTTTTCTCTTGCAGGAAATGGAGAAAGAAATCGAGGACTTTGACTAAATCTGTAGCATTTTAACTTTGTGCAAAATATCATTAACTATATTATATTTTGCTAATCATTTTGATAGTTGTTTGTTGGTGTATATATATCTTTTTGTCTTATTAAAGCTTTTTGACTATTTTACACAGTGTCTTTTGTTTATTGATCAATAAAACATTTATAATTTACACTTGAAGTGTAGTTGAAGTAGCCTAACTCCTAGAGACTGCTGGCCGAAATCATGTCAAGTTTTTCGAAGAAAGTTTAGGTTATTGGACATAAAAAAAGGATGTCAAGTTTCCCCCCTAGTTTTATGAAGAATTGTACATTTTATCAAAACTTAAAATGTGAAATGCCGATATTACCAGCCCAGAAGTTGAGCAATGTTTGCAACAAGTGTAGCCAGACACTTCAGCAAAGTGTTAGTGTTGCATCATCAGGAAGTTATCAAAACTTCAGAATTGTATTGGATATCGAAGTTACTTCTATGCAACATCAAAACCACTTACTGTAACCTCATTATTTCCATCTGTACGATTACCCGACACAAATTACTATGACATGATGCCATTTAGCTTTTGTTTGAAATAACATTTGCTGTTTAACCAAAACGATTCATGGTCCAAAAATTCTCTGGTTTCACGACCCATTTAAGTTACGGCGGGGAGTCGCCTGGCGATGACGTAACGACGTATTACATTGACAGTGGTGACGCCTGATCATTAAAAACTGCCATTAAAATGAACAGAAATTATCAATATCTCTACCGAGTACAAGATGCGCTCGTTATGAGTTAGGCGAGGCATTTACCTCCCGGCTCGATGCTTAAGCTTTAGAGAACGATCAATCAAACGTGTACTGCTTTAGACAGAAACATGTACAGTGTTTTTCTGCGACTGTAGACAGCGGTAGACAGTTCACTGCCTTCACAGCTTCCGAGAACCCGCAAGCTAGCGAGCTAGCTTCATTGCTGCAGCCTGAATATCTGAAACAACGCTGGAGGCAACGAGCAGACAAGAGCGGAAGACACGTCGCAGTAGGCAGCACTGAATCCTCCGTTGTGTTGCAAGGGCTGAGGCTCTGTCTGCCCCGGTAAGTTGGGTGGCTAGCATCACAGTTCTGTGTAGAACATTTGTCAGTTGTTCACAAATCTTTTTCGGGCGGCTATAATTACAACTGACCCGGTCTAAAACATTCGAGCATATTTTCATTTAGCCAGTGTTAGCCTGAAAGTATTTCACCGGGGAGAATAATGGGCTTCACTGTTGAATGTTCATGCTTCCTGAGCTGGATGCACGTAGCATAATGTTGCACGCCTGTTTTTACTTAGCACGCAATACGTAACGGCAACAGTTAGCAAGACATTTGAGATCAAATGCAAGTTAATCTTTAACGTGCATGTACCCACCTCTTCACATTCCTCTCATAGTGTCAACATATGTTTGATTGGGAATGATGTCCAGAAGCAGAACAGATAGTAGAAGTGATTTATTGAAGTACAGTAAAATCACAGTGTTTATGAAAGAAATCAAAATTAGAATTGTGAGAAAATTAGCACATTAATACACATAGGATTGTGGAAAAAATAGGCCTAACATCTTCCTTGTGTCCATATTACAGTTTTGCTTTTAGTAACTTCAGCTTTTTTTGTGTGTGTTTTGCAGGAAATACAGATGAAATATTGAAATCACACCAGCCACTGGCGTGTGAGGCCAGCTGTCTTGCAGACAGGGCAGTAAAAACTCATCTTCACACACACATACACACACATACACTCACAATTCAGTCAGCTGTCTTCTGGTGCTGCAAACCCAATGGCAAGCAGGAGAAAGTCTACAACCCCCTGCATGGTCCTCCCATCAGATGTGTTGGAACAGGACCCGGAGGTGGAGGCCATGGAGGCGAGTGAAGGAGCAGGGATTGGGATCACTGAAGCGGGGCCCACAGAGGGAGCTGTCCCACCAGCTGATCTGGAGCCAGGTGAGGGCAATAAATCTGAAAGTTAATATGATTTCACCTGTAATGATCACTGGTTTATTTAGTTATATGCTTGTAATTGTTATGTAATAATATGGTTGTAATTATTTTCTGCAGCAGGGCATAGTACCTCTTTTATGAGACTATATCAACAAATAACTCAAAATGATGTGGTTATAATTGCATTTCAGAGCATGATGGGCGCCATTACACTGGTGAGGACAGCTTTGCCCGCATGAAACGGCAAAGTCAGACCGCTGTGTTGGATCCATCACCCCCAGATCTTACATATGAGGGTGGCTTTTCTCAGCCTGACACGGAGGACAACGAAGACCCTTCGGTATCCAGTATTTCACTTAGCAAGACCCCGATCATGAAGATGAAAAACAAATCGGAGCCCAAGAGGATTGCGGTGTCACTGAAAGGGACGGACGAGGGCGACATGGTGCCTGACAGCGACGGCGAGCCCGAGCCCATGGACACATCGTCTGTGGTGGCACCCATGGCTGGCGAAATCCTCGGCCAGATCCCCGTGGACCCGACTAAGTCCAACGTCCTTGTCAACATTCCAAGCCCGCTGGTGGCTGACGCCAAGAAGACGGTGCTCAACCCCGCCACGGTTCTTCCTGCCGGCCTGGCTCAGGTCCTCTCCGCTCTGCAAGCCCAGCAGAGCGCCCAGGCTCAGCTCCTGATCCCCGTTAGCAGCATCCCCACCTACAACTCAGCCATGGACACCAACACAGTCCTGGTGACCACCTACAAGAAATTCCCTTATCCCTCTGTGTCGGAGATCATGGGGCTCGCAGCACAGACCAAGTTCAGTGAGGAACAGATCAAAATCTGGTTCTCTGCCCAGCGCCTGAAGCACGGTGTAAGCTGGACTCCTGAGGAAGTGGAGGAGGCCAGGAGAAAGCAGTTCAACGGCACAGTGCATACGGTGCCCCAGACCATCACAGTGATCCCGGCCCATCACCTTTCGGCCACCAATGGGCTGCAGTCCATCTTGCAGACTTGCCAGATTGTGGGGCAGCCAGGCCTGGTCCTGACCCAAGTGGGCACAGCCAATAGCCTGCCCGTCACCACCCCTATAACGCTGACCGTGGCAGGAGTGCCCAATCAAGCCCAAGCACCTAAGGTTATCAGCAGCCAGACCAGCCCTGCTGTGAGCGAGACCAAGAGAGCTACCACTGTCCAGCCCCCGTCCCTCACACCACAGGAGAACTCGGCCCTCAGTGCGGACCACTTTGGCATGAGGCCCAAGAAGTCCAAGGAGCAGCTGGCCGAACTGAAGGCCAGTTACCTTAAGAACCAGTTTGCAAGTGATGCCGAGATCGCCCGCCTTATGAAACTCACCAATCTGACCAAAGGCGAAATCAAGAAGTGGTTTAGTGACACTCGCTACAACCAGCGCAACTCCAAGAACAGTCACGTCATAGTTTTCCATGACAACGCTCGGTCTAACAACAACAGTGGTCCCATTGTCATTGACTCCAGCGATGAGACACCTCAGTCCCCCACCCCCTCACCGGTCAAGGAGAAGGAGACACGTGCCAAGACCTGGAACCCTTTCCCCGATTTCACGCTTCAGAAGTTCAAGGAGAAAACTCCTGAGCAGCTAGTGGTTTTGGAGGAGAGCTACCAGAAATGTGACACGCCCACAGACGAAGAGCTCAGTAGGCTAAGGGCGGAAACCAAGCTGACCAGGCGAGAGATTGACGCCTGGTTCACCGAGAAGCGGAAAACCCCATCAGTGGTAACCGCAGCAGCAGCAGCGGCGGCGGCGGCAGCAGACCACACCGACCCAAAAGCAGACAAGTCGGAGGGGGAGTCCCGGAAGGGGAGTCAAACTCCACCAGGAGCAAAGCGCTCCAGCAAAGACAAAGTCACAAAGAAAACCCCCGAGCAGTTACACGTTTTGAAGAGTGCCTTTGTGCGCACGCAGTGGCCGACCACCGAAGAATATGACAAACTGGCCGAGGAAAGCGGTTTGCCGAGGTCCTACATAGTCAACTGGTTCGGAGACACCCGTTACGCCTGGAAGAATGGGAACCTCAAGTGGTATTTCTACTACCAGAGCGGGAACGTCGAGGGCATGAACGGGAACAAGAGCAGGAAGAGGAGGGTGCGGAATCGGGGATGGGGTCGATCACGCAGTCGGAAGCCCAAGAAGACTGTCGACCCTGAAAAGCCCCCTCCAATTAAATTCAAGTCTGGTAAAGACATCCTCAAGGAGTACTACCTAAAGCACAAATTCCTCAACGAACAGGACCTGGACGAGCTGGTGGCCAAGTCCAACATGAGTTATGAGCAGGTCCGGGAGTGGTTCACCGAGATCCGACGGAAAGTGGATGCGGGTGTGGATCCTTTCGCCGACACAGCAGGAGCAGACGAGCCCGAAGAGGAGGAGGAGGAGGAAGAGGAAGAGTCGCAGGGGGAAAACGAGACTGCAGTTGAAGAAGCTGAAAGCGTTGCTCCCAGTGGCGGGGACAGGGAAGTAGAGGGGGAAGGGGAAGGGGAGGGGGGCGAGGAAGACGACGACGACACTGACGATAGCGAAACCTGGGAGCCGCCGCAGAGTGTCCGAAAAACTGAGTCAGGTTCTGAGGAACAGTGAAGGGGTCAAATGGCAGTGGGTTGCCAATGGATACAGCACATGTTTAAGTTCAGTAGAAGTCAGTGTCATTTGAGAAGCACTGCCTGATTGGGACTTCCACTTTTACCTGCCACCCATTCACATGTCGCACCTTACACACCTAATCATTCAAGCATTTTAGGCCTGTGTTAGCTCTCGCGCTTTGAAGATAACCACAACCATTTGAGCAAAGAAAGGAAAAAAAGTAACTGAATTGGACACTGAATTGCCACAAATCTACTTTAACCCGGAGTAGCAGTATTTCAACAACATGAAGAATCCTAATCAATCAAATTAGCGTATCTGCTATATAATCAGCACATTTCTCACTCATGTAATTAAATTAAGATGACTAAGTGTATTTAGATTCCCGATGAGGAACAGCATTGCTTATGTACTGAAACGAGGCAGGAGGGGAAGGATTACTGTAAAGGGGTTTGTTTGTTTGTTGCTATTTGCAAGGAGGACCTGTGGTGCCAAAGCTACTCTGTTGAATGTTCTGGTCCCCTGTGCTGTAACGAGAGATGTCCACTAGGGGAGTATGCATGATTTGTGTGGTCTCCAGAAGAGCTGGCAGGTCCACACACAATTAGGCACTTTGACAACCACTTGTGTTATTGAATAGTGGTTTTAAAAAGAGAGAGAGAGAGAGAGACACTTGAGACTAGCCACCTTAATTCTCAATAACCATGTGATGGTTTTGAGAGACCAAACATTTATTAGCATAAAACGATGTACAAGAACGGAGAAAAAACCCACACATTTTGCCTCGGGTGCCCTCTGTAGCTGTTGAGTGGTTAAGAGGAGAAGGCCACATATATCCTTACCCCGCCATATCCTGACCATGATGTGTAAAGTGAAACAGCACAACCAAGAACCAACCAATGAAGAGCTGTGGCTATAGCTGCTTGTAGTCTATCAGACCTGCACTATGTGGATGGTATTTTTAATCTTCTTAATTGCCCTGTGTCTTTGTGTTTTTTATGATGATAATCATGTAAAACAGTAAATTGCCTAGTGCCTGTGTATCAGGGGGAGTGGAGCTGATGAATGGACTCTTAAGAGTTAGTTTTTTTGTTTTGTTTTCAACTGGACTCTTTCCAAGCCAGCCTTTTCTAATTTGTGTCTAAACTGCATGTCGCTTTTTATTGTTTCAAGCAAAGTAGTAGTAGAACTGTACAATGCTTATCTCTTCCTCCTCCTCTTCCTCTTCCTCCTCCTCTTCCTCTTCCTCACCTTCTTTTCCCCTTTTCTCTCTCTCTCTCTCGTCCCGGGAAGCCACACCAAGCTCTCTCCCATTATGTTTATGTGTTTCAGCGTGTGTTGTAATGGTATTGGTCTATTCCGCTAGATGAATATAATCCAGCAAAATCTATTCAAAAGAATAACTTTTATGGATATTGTTTCAGCCACACAATTAAGAAATTTTCTTGCCATTTCAATATAATTGCCTTGAAGACACTTTTAAGTGCATCACAGTATAGTTTTACTGGGACTTGATAACTTAAAGTGAGTGAGTAAAACTTCTTTACCATGCAGCATGGTACAGACCTCTGATTTCTGTTGTACGTGCATGAAAGACATTATTTCTATTGGCATTACTAAAATTGAAGACATTGATCCCCAGAACAGCATGCAATAACTATTAGTGACAGGATAACGGTTTGCTCATTTTGTACATAAAGTCTTTTATGCTCCCAGATTTTACAAGTAGTTTTTAATAGTTTTATATATGTTTATATTTATGATAAAACCCACCTTGAATTTACTCAGTTAGTTTATGGTTTGCTGTGGATGATTGGAAGTAACCAGTGCTGACAGGCTTCTTTGCCGCTTTTCAAAAGAGGAACTGATGTAGATTCAGTTGTGAAGTTGAACTATTTTGAATCATTTCAGGTTTTAGTTTAGCTTCTGAGTGCATCTTCTGGTAATGTAGATTTTCCCTTTAACCATACTACCATATTGTGCAGTTGAGGTAATGAGTGTGTGTGGTGGTAAGTACTGTCTTAACATAGTCGCTAATAATTTTAACCCCGTGTGCCCTATTTCTCAACCTAGATGTCCACTGGTTGCTCAAGCTTGTTCTCTTGTTTGATCATTAGTTGCTTCTAGAAACACTTTATTTTGGAATTTGTGTGTCAGTGCAGAATAATTGGTGGGTTTTAATGAAATGTACCTGTTGGCCTGTTAACAGTCATTTCACACAGAACACATTGGTACTATACTTAAGGCTAGTAATGTACTTGTTAACAGTTATCAGTGTGAAATATAACGGCTCATTGCATTTTAGTTCAGACTCTTTAAAATGCTCAGCAAAGTTACACGAAATCTGGAACTATCACTGAAGTGTTATTGTTTTCACTGTTTGAGCCTAGATGGTCATTCTGTAGACACCTGCTGTCAGTGTCAAAAGCTTTATTCCCCTGAGCCATAGGCCTTGTGCAATGCTATTAATTTAAATTGAATTGTCCTTCTAGGCTGTGGCTTGATTTAGACAAAAAATATATATTTTATACTTGTTTGAGGATCAGACAAATAAATTTGAATGAAAAAGTCTTTGTCTTCCTTGTGCAGATTGATTTAGATTTATATAATTTAGTATGGTCTGTTTACACTGACGGACCTTTTTAAGGGTAGGAACGTTTCTTTACTGGCATGGTTTCCTCACGGATCAACTTCACTTGAACGTAACATGCGGGACCGATGTTTACACCAGGTTTACACCGACGCAGAGCGAATGTGATGATCGTGCCTTTTTATTTTATGTGAACCATTCCAGTTTATTTGCGAATTATTAACGCTGCCGTTAAACCATGGAGATTTTGGGTAGTACCTTTGATGACTCTGTATTTGAGGTATCAAGAAGCAAAGTTTCGATAGCTCTTCCTACTTACAACGCTAAGTTCTGCGAAGCCCAGGTAAGTCGATGCACGGTGACTTTGTTATGCTGGGTAAATATGCATTAACATTAACTGTGGACTTATTCACGTCTTTCAATCAAGTGGTTCTGCCAAGATGCTGAAACCGAGGATATGTTGGAGAAACAGAAAGTCTACAAATTTCGTGCCGACCTTGCATATAGACGGAAACGGTACCAGGCAAGTAGGCTACTGGACTAGAAATGGCAATGCACGAATTAAGCCTATTTCTTAAACATAAAAATGTGATTACATAGGATTTTTCGTTTTGCAATCTGTCAAGTAAAGCATACTTAAAGTGGCGCTGTTTTTTCTCAATGTACCTAGGATGCATTGACTGACTACACAACTTGCCTGTCATTTATCCCTGATGGGAATTTGTCCATCAAACGTGATGTCTTGGAAGGCATGGCGCGCTGCAGCTGTCAACTTGGTAGACGTGATCAAGCTCAGGAACTAACTGAGAAACTTGTAAGTGAGCAATGGACACGTAGTTTCTAGGTATATTCAGCATTCCTCGTACCATTATGAATGATATTTATTAGCTTTATATTCCATTCATATATTAAATACATAATTATTTTTACCAGTACACTTTCATGGACGTGAATACTTAGCTAGACTTGTGTGTGACGGCACATCTACAGCACCAGTGGTTTACCAGGCTAGTATAAAGTAGCAAACTTGAAACACTAGGGGGCAAAAATAACCAGATTTTCTTTGCTACCCATACTGAGCTGGGTCAGATTATGCTGAAAGCTGAATAGATGTTTTATTTCGTTTTCAAGTGTTAATTCCCCTGTCAGGACTTCCCTGAGGACAAAGAAGTAACCAATTTTGTTGGACTGTAAAAAAAAACAAACAAACACTATTTGTCACTCCAACTCCTGTCTTTCATTTATTTTCCAACTTTTAGAGGAAAGAGGCATCCAACACCTGCCACCTCACTTCTGTCCTCCAAATAGAACTGATCATCTCGGAACGTTTCGGTGACCCCAAGGCTTCCATCGCCGCCCTACAGCAGCTTTGCTCCCTGCACCCCTTCAACCCCTGGCACTGGCACAAACTCGCCTCGGTCTGCCATGCCCTCCTGGACCCCATCCCTGCCCCCACACCTTCAGCCAGCCCAGCCACTGGGCCTTTGAGACTTGGGAAGGAGACGAGTCTCTCGGCCCCTCAGAGAGAGGACGGGGAGCTCTGGCTGAAGGCCTGCATGGGTTTCATTCGAACAAGGTAATGTGTTGGTTTTAAGCACTCCTAACAGCTGACCAATCTTAAAGGAACACACCACCGATTTTTGATATTTATGTATTTGCATTGTGCCCAAGTATTATTCAAGAAAACGAATATAATTTTCTTCTCCGTGTGTTCAGTACTTA